>JADBJO010000240.1:25000-80000 GCA_016801955.1 Conus betulinus | reverse complement strand
TCTGGCGTTTTACTTGAACCAGTAAAGGCCTGTTTCGTTGAGTAAAGGCCTGTTTAGTTGAATGTTCCGTTTTCTTCATATCTTATCTAGAGCGGAGTATCACATAGTGTGCATGATCCTGCGTGCAGCCTGCGTTGTGCCCTCTTCCTTCTCTCGTGCGCCTTCCAGAGCAGAATGTTGCGGGTGATGTTGGGTGTGTCCGATCCGGCCCCATATTCTCCCCTGGATCTGCGTGGTGACTGGCTCTGTCCTGTCTTTTGTTACAGCTTGCTTGTTACTTGGTCGGGCCACTGGATGTTAAAATATTGGTTGGTGTGTGAATTGCCTGGGAGAGGGATGTAGAGGGTGAGGAGGGGTAGGCATTTTTTTTTTTTTTTTTTTTTAACATTAGTAAGATTTTTTTTTTTAAAGAAGTAGCCGAAGCATGGATCACACACACACACACACACACACACACACACACTCACACTCACACACACACACACACTATTTTAATTGTTTTGCAACTGGTGGAATTTGTAAGAGTACTCAGAACAAAGCGCGCGCGCGCGCGCACACACACACACACACACACACACACACACACACACACACACACACACACACACACACACACACACAGATGCCGGTGTTCTTTGTGTTTGGATTTAGAAGGTGACATGCCAGAGCAGGTAAATACAAACACATGATAAGTATCTTTTCGTTTTGTTTTATTCAGTTCGTTTTTTTTGTTGTTTTTTGGGGTTTTTTTGTTGTTTTTTTTTGGGGGGGGTTGTTTGTTTGTTTGTTTTTTTTTTTTGTTTGTTTTGTTTTGTTTTGGGGGTGGTGTTTGGGGAGGGTTGTTTGGTTTCGTTTGTTTGTTTATTACGTTATATCCATTGCCGACGTTTACAGTGCAAATAATTACGAAATGCAACAGAAAACGCGTAGTTGCGTCAGGCAGATTTTTACCAGCCGAAGTACGGTAGCCAACCCATGCTGGTCTCACACGCCCAGCGCTAGCTGTTCTGCGCCGTCTAACGAGCGTGTAGGCCCGAGCCCGGAATGTTTACCGTTCACAGAAAACCACACTTGCAGCGCTTTCGCTTTGTATGTCGCGCTCTTCTCGTCTCCCGGCCGACTATCGACTTCATCGATTCAGCCACTGGGGGCCAAAGGTCACCGTCGGGGGGGGGGGGGGGGGGGGGGGGTAGGGGAGGGAGGGAGAAAAAAAAAATCGAAGCAGACGAACGATGTTGTTTTCCCCGGTCGCCACGAACGGTAGCCGCCGTGGCGACGTCGACTTGCGAAATTTCGTTGTAACTCTTGCCGCACAGCCGACTCGTATGGACATGTGCAGGCAGACGGCATGAGGCAGGGCAGGTCCCGTTCGATGCACGGGCAGCGTGCGTGCTGAAACGGTGCCAGCTCGACGCTCACGACAAAAGACACGACGCTGTTCACAGTCAGGTCCACAGCAACGGGCACGGAAACGATCGAAGGGGAAACCCAGTTCCCTTCACTGCTGCGCGCGGGGCTAAAAATAGCCCGACCCTAGCCCACCAACCACACATGTGTTTATCGGTGGCGTGTATGTGTGTGTGTGTATACGTGTGTGTACTCGTGGCGGAGCGTCGGAGGGTAGGCCGCTTGCGCTGCGTCAGTGAAGGCGGACCGACTTGTGACTGTGCCAGCATAGGATTCTCACAAATTTACTCGAGGGGAAGTGTTTTGAAAGGAAAATAATGTGGGACGAACCCCTCGCTCCTGCACTGCACTGGCATCGCATACTGCGTGCATGTTTTGAACTCCCAATTTTGAGCGAACGTGCAACAAGAGGACGAAAGAGCTGAAAACACATGGCACAGTGAAAGGCTGTAGAGATGTTTTGGACGTTTGTTTTCGATTAGTTCAGCGAACAGTGGGGGGACAGAGGACAGCAGGGGAGCGGACTGTTCTTTTCTTGTCAAGGCGTCGTGTGTTCACCGATTTCCTCTAGGCGAATGTTTCCGTGCCGAACGAGCAGTGCATCTGACTTTTTCTCCCCATCTTGCTGGCAGCGCTTTGGGTCCACTGTCTGTCTGTCTGTGTACAAACATGCTTTGCTTAGGTGATCGATGATGGCAGAGGGATCGATACCCACTGGTCATGCGAGACCGATCAACACGTGCCAGTTTCGCTGAACCGTGAAGGGGGGCGACGTGCCCCACCCACCTTTCTCCTCCTGTTCACTTCCACACGTTTTCAGCGGCGGTGGTTTCGTACGTGTGTGTGGAGGGTCGCGGTGTTGGTGTGTACGTGCTGTGGCTGAGGTTGTTGAGTCAGGCAGACTGACTGCAGGCAGGCAAACCCCCCAGAGAGAGCGGATGTTGTTGACCTGATGTAGGTCAATGGTGCGGTCGTCGTGGCCTGTCTGTTGAAACGGCCCACCGAGACAAGACTGTCAGCCCCCTTTGCCCCTGTGTGTCCAATTTCAGTGTATTTTTGTGTGTGTGAAATAAGCCTGCTCTTGTTCTGAGCAGTTTGTTATTGACTTTCATTCCCAACTGTGCGAACCAAGCCAGCAGACACATAGATTTCAGAAACTTTTCCGATTAGCTCTGTCTTGTGGGCTCCCCCCAGCAGTGTTTAGCTGCATAGGCACCAGATTTTAATACCCATGTGATCCCAGTGGGTGGGTTGAACACATTCACAAAAAATAGCATGAACAGCATGAACAATATGAACCCCGGCCCCATGACCCCAATGCCTCCTGCAATGAACAGTATGCCCCCCATGAACCCCCCACCCCCGGGTCCCGGTGGCCCGGCGGGTCCTCCAGACCCGTTCTTCACGTCTCCCTTCTCTCCTTTCTACAGGCGGCCCGCCCCCAGCTTCATGGGCCAGCAGCAACCCGATTACCGCATCCACGAGCTCAACAAGCGTCTGCAGCAACGCAATGAGGTGGGTGGGTACAGGCGCCTGCTATACTGCCCGCCTGTGTGACTGACTGTGTCGACCTTGGTGTTGGGGTTTCAAGGGGCTGGTGTTGTCTGTCATGTCTCTGCCTGTCTGTCACTGGCTGGCTGTGCCTGCTTGCTTAGCTGTGTGTGTGTGTGTGTGTGTTTTGGGGGGGGGGGGGGGGGGGACAGTCAAGGCCTGTTTTAAATGTGGGCTTGACATATTGTGTTTGTCGTTGTTTTCTTAAGTTAGGCTTCATGTGTTGACCTGCTAAGCCATAGAGAAAAAAATGCCTTGTAAGCTGTCAATCTTGTATTGCCTGAATCAAACGCCATTAAACGAAAAAAAGAAAAGAGAATTGGGAAGTACACACACAATTTTTTTAATGCATCCATGGTCAAGGGGAAAAAAGTGTCTAGCCATGCCAGTGGGAATATTATTTTGTTCTATGCCCATGTTGCTCAGTGCAGAGGCACCTGTCTCATGAAGGACTAACTCATTTTTGTATATCTTGTTTATAAAGCTGTCTCTCATAAAGGACTAACTCATTTTTGTATGTCCTGTTGATAAAGCTTCTAAAGCTGTATCAGGTAGTCTTTAGGTTGTTCATAATGCCATAATGCAACACTGAAGTGGCTTTATTCTGACTTGAATGTGAGAATCAAAGTGTTTGTGGCTGTTTCTGTGCAATATCATGCATACTGCGTGAATTGTTTCATGGATTGTTTTTGTTGTTTTTAGTACTTGTTCCTAGTGGAATTGTGTTGTTGAAGACATTTTTTTAGGTGTTTTGGGTACACATTCTGTGGAATAGAATTGTTTTTTGTGTACTGAAGTGGAGCTCTGGGCCATACAAGGGCTATAATACATATATTTACTGTTGTTTCTTCCATATTCATCTGCTTAACTCGTATGTTGCACTCTGATTACATGTCTTAAGTTAATGTAAAAATGAAATGAAGTGACTTCTGCAGGGTTTGACAGATATGTTTCGTAAGTTCAGCGTGAGGCTAAAGCAGAACAGTTGTATGTTTTACCTGCATGTATAGATGCATTACACCAGTGTTGTTTATTCTTTTCAACTTGTTAATGAGGGAACTTGGAACTCAATGAAAATAAGGAAGGCTCCATTGTAAAATGTGTGCAGGTCTTGGTGAAAAACAGCAGACTGCATTTTATTACAAGTTTTCTTTTGCATGTATCATCACAATTTGTTTGAATGAGGGAATTGACCCTTCTTCACACATGCACACCCAGACATATGCACGCACACATGCACACGCACGCACGCACAGAGACACACACAGACACACACACACACACACACACACACACACACACACACACTTATCTACTACACACTGTCAACAACACACACATGCACGCTGGCGCACACACTTTTTCTCAGTCTCTCATTCTGTCTCTCTCCCTCTGTCTCTCTTTCTGTCTCTGTTTAGCTGGCTGGCTGGCTGTCTCTGTCTGAGTCTCTCTCTGTCTCTCTCTCTCTTTCTGTCTCTTCCTTTCTTAGATACACACCCATGCATACACTTGTACATCCGCCTGTGCTCACACACACACACACACACACACACACACACACACACACACACACAAGTGTGCACACATGTACATACATACACACACGTGAACACATGCACACACACGCACTCACTTACACTACATAATTATGAGGAATCCAACAAAATATGTTGACTGAATGAATTTGCTCGACTAGAAAAAAAAAAAGACAGGAAGTCAATATGTTGACGAAACTATATATTGCAGCCAGCACACTTATCTGCTAAGACCAAAGATGAAATGCTTTTAGTCATTGGGACATCAAATTTTCAACATTCAGCAGTTACGAGTTTCAGATTACATGTGTAGTACCCTCTAAGAAATAGCCGTCTAGAAAACATTTCAAGTGGTAAGCTGTTCTTTGAAACCAAGTGTGTGGAGAGCACTGTTCTGTCATTTTTGGAGATACATGGTTGTGGCTCTGATGTGTCGAAATGATGGCAAACTTGTAAGATTATGCTTATTATGAATGAAAAGGAGAACTCAAAGAGATGACTGACAGTATCAGAAATTAACGGTGGGATCTCATTTATTCCAGCCAGTGCAGTCACAGATTTCCCACACTTATTCCATTGTATCTAATTGTCCTAGCCAAGCTTAGGATCCAGGCTCAGCGTCCTGGATTGGGTGGGGGGAGGTTGAGAGGGAGAGATGGTCAATGCTTTTAAAACTAACGTCTGACTTCTTAGCTCATTGGTCTTGGGTTGAAGAGACATGACCTGGATGGGTGAGAAGTAAGCAGCTCTGTTGCTGACGAAGAGGAAGGAGGAAAGATCAGGCAGTAAACAGAAGGGATTAACGATTGGTTGGTCAGTTAACCCACTCGTAATCAGTGAAAAGGGATTTAAAAAGAAGCATGAGGAGAAAACGACATATACAGCATAACGTGGGTCAAGAAAGGAAGAGAGCAAAGCATGAACCTGAGTGATGGTGATCAGCTAGGTGCTTGGCTATAGAGTGATGAGGAAGCTGAAGTGCCTCTCTGCTGTCTACTAAAGTACTAGAGGTAGAAGATGGTGAGAGGGGCATCTAGTGACTGCATTGCCCACAAAAATTTGGGCCAAATGGAGCTGATGCAAGACGTCAGTTCCTGAATTCCTGAATCAGTTAGTAAGTGAAGCGAAATTGGTTATGTATTGCAACAGTGTAACATGTTCCCTGGTCCCTTTTTGGTGTGTGTGAATATATGATTCATAGCTACAGAAAGAAAATGGAGAAAAGTGACTTTCTAGCTATCACAGGGGAAAGCTTTACTCAAAGTTTGTATTTAACCATAAGGTTGGATCAGTTGTCAGTGACGTCTCCAAATGTTCAGAAGACTGTTTGAACACTGTCAGTCATCAGATTTAGGCATTCAGAGATGTGTGTGTGTGTGTGTGTGTGTGTGTGTGTGTGTGTGTGTGTGTGTGTGTGTGTGTGTGTGTGTGTGTGAGCAGCAGGATTGGCTATGAATCAAAGTGGAATGTAAAAAGAATTTGAGGGGGAAGAAAACTAAGGTGGCCAGGATTTATACAATGCACTGACGTGTGGCATAGAGAGCCAAGAGACTCTGGGTCCATTACTTCAGGATTCAGATCTAGCACAGAATAGCGCTTTATAGGGTGGGGGGGTCTTTTTTTTTTTTTTCCAAATAAATTTTTTCACCTCAGTATCAGAATTTAGCATTTAGTCTGAAATCGTTCAAAGGGTATTGAAGTGAGATTTTTTTATGCAACATGGGCTTAGCATGCAACATGGGCTTAGCATGTTTAAAAGAACCACATGTGGCCACAAGGAAGTTAGTTGCCCTTGGCAAAATTGGTAAGAAAAGTTTAATTTCACAAGGTTAACAATGAACATCCGCAGACAGAAAAAGAAGATAGGGAAATGGATAGCATCCCTCTAGAGTAGTCATTTTTTTTTTTGTTTCTGTTTTCTGTTTATCTTTCTGACCACTTTTGTGGGCATTGACCCATGCCACTCATTCAAGCTCCCCATACACAGCCTGGCCCGTCCCACCATGGTCCCAGCACTGCGAATCCACAGGGAGCAGTGTTAAGTTGTCTTGAGGCAACCCACCAGAGGAGATACTGCTCTGATGCCGAGTCACCTCAGCTGTAAAGTAATGGGCTTTAAATTTAAATGGGATGAAAAAAAAAAATGAGGGGAAAGAAAAGTGAGGTGGCCAGGTGGATTTACAATGCACTTCTGGCATAGAGAGCGCCCATCTTGTGCTGAAATTGACAGAAATAAGTGTGATTGCTCATTTTTCATTTTTCATTGTCCTGAGTGTTGTTTATCTTGCCAGAAGAAGACCTCAAGTTGAAACACGTCATGTTTTGTCTTGTGATTTCGTTTGTCCACTTTGTTCGGCGGAGTTATTGTAATTACCTTGTAAGGTTCACTTCAGTGGAGTTCAGTGTGCCTGTTCTGATCCAAATATGCAGGAACCACTTACCGAGCCCTAAACTGATGACAGTATTTGCTTAGTTGTGGAGCCAGCATGAGTGAGCTTTCCATCCAGATGGCATCACCTCACTGGTCCAGTGACCATCCCCACAGTTTTGCCGATACTGATGACCCAGACAGAACTATACTAGGGAGTCTAGAAGTGGAGAGGTAATCAGAAAAGAGATGACCATAAGACCAGGGCTTGAAGGGACACAGAATTTGATATTTTTCTTTCTTTTGTTTTTTTTACACTGATCGATGAGAATGATAAAGATGATGCATTCCCATTCACAATCTGGAACTGCATGACAGGGCTGTACTCTAAGCTTAATTCCATTATATGTCCTGGCATGAGCCAGGCCTAAGAGGTTCAGAGCCCTGCAGTTTAGGTTAGGAAATTTGAGCAGCACTCAGCTTGATACATCCATTAAATGGATGAAACTTGACCATGTGATCCCACTCTTCCCAACTGAACCCAAAGCAAATTCAACTGTGTGTAGCAGCCAGTCAGAGCAGAAAATTCCAACAAATAAATCTGTGGCTTTGATTGAATTAAACCAACCCATGACCTTCTAGCCAGGAGTCTGACCTTCCACTAGTTCCAGCCAGGAGTCTGTGACAATAATTGCTTCATCTGTGACAATAATTGCTTCACCATAGTGGCTGGTGAAAAATCCACTTTGAAAGGTTAATAATAAATGTATGCAGACAGAAAAAGAGGAAGGGAAAAACGGATGGCACTCTTTTAGTAAAGTTTGCTTTAATATGTTATGGAGTAAGATGCGCTGACAGAAAATGGCAAGGGAGCAGGTGACACTGTTCTGTTTCCAGAAAAGCCTGCTTTAAAAGTTTAACATATAAATTACATGCTGACAGAAAAAGATGAAGTGAAAGGGGAGGTGCTGTAGTTTAGAAGTTGACCTTCAATTTAGGTTGGTAATGATGAACATGTGGAGACAGGTGAAGAAGGGTTTAAATGGGGGCCCTCTACTGTGATGATACGCTCTCCCTGAGGAGAACAGTCCAGATTTTATAGAAAGAAAACTGTTGTAATGAAAATGTTATACAAACAATACAGTACAACATGTATGGCACAATACAATGACCTAATGACAGCATATTTGCATGCGATCTCATTGCCATATAATTGGAGCCTCAGCCGTGTATGCTGACGCACTTTACTGGAAATGAACTCATGCTGAATGCAGTTGCTGTAGGACAGAATTTACAACGGCAATACTAAATGAACAATGTATGTGTGTGTTTGTGTGTTCTCCCATTTCATGGGAGTGGATTGCTCAATGGAGAACTGATATTTTCTTCATTTTTAATTATTGACTGTGTTAAGAATTTTTTTTTTTCTTTTAATCAGGTGTTGACCACACCCAAGATCTCTGTTTAAAGTGGCATTTGAAGGGCTATGGGAAGGGGGTTTGAAGGGAAGGGGAAGAGCCTTGAATCTGAACTAATCTTGATTTAAAAGAGAAAATCTCAAATCAGATCATTTAAAATTAACCTCATTTGATCCTATCACCCTTAGATAGAGAGAACGACGACTTGTGCTGGAAATCTACCAGGCATACATGCCTTACAGATGAAATAGCTGCACGCATGTTAGATCCCATTTGAATCTGTAGAAGAGTAAGCTGTGGTGCCGGTTGGATACATGATGCATACCCACTCAGAGAAACCCTCATGAACACTTATGGGATGTTTCGATATCATTTTAGAAGATCAAGGCGGTTACCTTAATATATTTGGATTACAAACCATCACATTAGCAAAGATCTCACCAATGATAACCCACAAGAGTCCTACTCAAGGAGTAAAGAGCAAGGGGAAGAAGAAAAGAGTTTAGTTTTCTGCCATTTGTTCCTTCTTGATTATGTGGTGTGCATGATCACTTAAACACATGAAAAGCCTTTTTCACATTCTGTATGTTGGTGTGTGATGTTGTGGTCTTATGTGTACAGTAGTCATAGTGTACATGTATGCTCGCTGAGTTTGAGGATTTCAGATGGTTCAAAGCATGAACTGGACTTTTGTTTGGTTTGTTTTTGTTCCCCTAAAGGTGATTGATGCCAGTCTTTAGGATGAGAAGATAAACTGAAATCATCTTCACAGCATGTATTTAGTGCATTTTCTATAAGAATCCGCAGCAACAATAGAATCAGCAATGAATGCATTTTCTAAGAATCCACAACAACAAGAGAATCAACAATATCAGAAATCCATGGAGGGTACACACTTTGCTTACTAAACAAAATTTGGCATGCATAGACACGAAGGGGAAAAAAAAAAAGAAGAATGGGGTAGAATTGGACCTTGGCTTTAATATACATTTTGCTCATAAGAGCAGTCTGCATGTTAGATTGAGAGATCTGTTGTGACAATGAAAGTGCACAATACAAAGCGAATTGTGATAAAGTACAGATTACTCCAGTTCAGTATAGTTAACTGCAGGTGTCTTAATTAAAGAGCAAACTCTCTGTTTGTTGGAATGTAACAACAATGATGATTCAGAGAAAGAAGTCATGCTATATATCCAGCCAGATATTATTTTAAGCTTGTAATGATATCAGAAATGTATGCTCTTGATAAGTGTGCAGAAATTTGCTTTGTCTGCATCATCCAAGAATGAATTAAGTGAAAAAATTAAGGTGAATAAAACTTTCCATCAAGAAATCATCATCATGCCTTTTCAGTCACCAAAGGTAGGTGGTGTTTTTTTTGTTGTTTGGTTTGTTTTTTTTTTTTTTTTTGTTTGTTTTTTTTTTAAGTTGTAAAAGCCATGGAGGAAATATTCTGTGGGGGAGTGGTGCGTGCATGTTGGTGAAGAGATGAGGGGTGGGTCGATGGGGGATCACTGAGGGGGAGTTTTCACTAAAATGATTATGATTTAGTGACAAGTGTCTTCAGGTTTAGATGTGGTTGCAGGAGAGAGCGACAACTTGTGGTGGGATGCCTTTGCTACAGAGTTTTTTGAGGATGATGCTTCTCTCACTCTGACCTTCTGTCTGGAAGATGGACCCAAACGATACAGTAAGTGAATACTTCTTGTTTTGGTTTGTTTTTTTTTTCTTTAACATTAACTGTAAGGGAATGTGAGGGTATTTTGGTGAATTAGGAAGAATGTTAAGACAACGTTAACATTACCTGGTATGTGCACAGATGCATGTGTACAAGCACACACAGATTGGATCATTTTTTAACTTTGTTCACAAGTGAGGTCCAAAATGAGGTATCATGGATGCATGAAATAAAAAAAAGTATGTGTTTTATAAATGCATTATGAATTCTTTTGATTTGGGGGTGGGGGGGGGGGGGGGGGGGGGGGGATTCTGTTCAATCAACAGATCATTTCCAAAATTTAGGTTGAGAGCCAGTTACCTAGAATAATAGATGAAAAGTCATATTCACTTAATGCATTCAGATACAGTGTGTATTCTAATTTGGAGATTGCAGTGATGGTATATCGTATAGTGGTAATGATTGAATTTAATATATGTTATGAGGCCACCATTTCAAATGTAAGTATGGGGAAAACGCTACAGATATACATACAGATCAGCGAATGGACTTCGGTCCATGCTGAAAGAACCAGAAAGTATTAACAAATGATGGCAGTTATCTGATGATTTTGAATACTAGTGTCTGTAGGGTCTGTAAGTTGTCTTGCTTACAGTTGGGTAAGTTTGGGGGTGTAAAGGTGTATATGGGCTGGTTACAAATGCTTACATGTGATGTTTTTTTCTCATTTGAAAAACAATATATGTATATATATATAGAGAGAGAGAGAGAGAGAGAGAGAGTAAATCTTAAATGAGTTTATGAACAAAGGGAACATCAGTAGATGACCTGTGAATGACAGAATGTGTGCATTGTTTGCAAGATTTGAGCTAAATAAGATTTTCAAGTTCCTTAAAACATTGATGGTACATTCAAGGGCTCAGCACCAAAACATTACACTGCAATGTTGGTTATGGATTTGCTTATTTCTTGGCATGTTATTGTTATTTTCTTTTTTTGTTATAGTTGAATTTCACAATGGCAGTTTATGATTTGTGTGGTTTAAGTCTTTTATTTCTCGGGGGATTTATTTTTATGTTTAGGAAATGGTGGAATTAGAAGAAACTGTCACATGTCAATCTTGTCCTACTGTTGCTTAAAATTTTCATAGTGAAATATAATCATGTCATGTTTCTGCTGCAGCGATAGGCCGAACGCTGATCCCCCGTTTACTTCCGCAGTATCTTTGAGGGTGGGGTGACGGACCTGCACTATGTGTTGAAACACTCCAAGGAGTCTTTCCACAACACTACCATCAGCCTGGACTGTGAACAGGCCTCCATGGTCACCCAGCACGGCAAACCCATGTTTCCCTACGTGAGTGTGTTCATCAGCAGTTACAGTGCTGCAGATTGGTTGCTTGCCTGGGGTGGTGGTGGTTGTTTTTTTCTTGTGTTTGTTTGGAAAGGAAAAAAAAAAGTTTTATTACAGTGGTGTCTGCAAGCAAGAAGCAGACCGTGTGTCATAAGCCTTTACCTCCAGACAGAAGAATGTACAATAGCGTCGAAAGATTTTTCTGCATTAGCATTTTAATTTATGTTGCGTTTGCTGAAGGCAAATTTTGATCACTTGCATAAAGAGTGCCAGTAACTGTTACTGGATGAAAATCATTTTCAGAATTTCAGTGTAGTGAGGAGAAATGGGGGTCCAGAATTATCAAGTGTTTCTGGTTGGGTTTTTTTTTTTTTTTCCAGAAACAAATTGAGGTTTGATGTCTTGCTAAATTCAGCCAGATTGTGTTTTGAATGTGTCTTGAACTTCGTTAGACTCATAAACTAGACAGTATGTTTTCTTTGTCAGTCCTCTATTTGGAAACAGGAAAATCCAAGTGTTTTTTTTTTTTAAATCTAAACATCCCCTATAACCTCTAGCTCTTGGATTTTAACTCCAAAAGGTCGACAGCAAAGAAATTTTTCTCAACAAGTCCGTTAGCTTTACGTTGAATAGTGGGAATCAGCACACACACACAAAAATCAGTTTGTGACTTCTTGGTTTCGACAGTATCAACCCTGTTTATTAAATGACAAAAAAAATTAGAAAAAAAAAAAAACAGCACTGGCTAAATTCATCTTTTAAAAGTGTTTATAGTGTCTGAATTATTTAGATATATATGCATTATTCTGATAATGTAACATAGTGTATTGTATGATTTGAATCTGAAGGTGATCACAGAGGGTCGGCTGCTGCTGGAGTTCACCTTTGACGACCTGATGAGGATTCGTTCTTGGCATTTTGCCATCCGGCAGCACCGCGAGTTGATTCCACGCTCCGTCATTGGAATGCCGGTCTGTTAGTTTGTTGTTTTTAAGTTAGAAGCATGTGATATTCTGATTTCATTTAACAAATTTCACAATATTTTTCTTTTTTTTTTTTTTTTTTTTTTTTTTTTTTGCAAACAAAGAGATACAGTTTGTTTATTTTACCTGCGCCTAAAGTTTTGGTGCACTTGTAATCAGTAATTACAAGTGAGTGTGTGTGTGTGTGTGTGTGTGTGTGTGTGTGTGTGTGTGTGTGTGAGAGAGAGAGAGAGAGAGAGAGACAGTGTCTGCATTTGCATACGTGTGTGCATTACTGTAACTATGCATGTGTCTCTGTGTATATATGTGTGAGTGTGTTTTTGTGTCTGTGACAGTGTCTGCATTTGCATATGTATGTGTGTGAGAGTGTGTAAGTGTGTAAGTGTGTGTGTGTGTGTGTGTGTGTGTGTGTGTGTGTGTGTGTGTGTGTGTGTTAGAAAGTCTTAGAGTCAATAATTCCAGTGTCTATAGATGTTAAGTTCACCCATTTGGATTGGATGAAACACAGTGCAGCAAATGTGTTTTCATGTGAACATGTATTTGTGCTGTCATTCTGTCTGACAGATGAGTGTGTTCAGTTAAGTGGAAAGCGATGGACTTCTTTTTTTGCTGAGAATTCCAGTATTCACCATTTCATCAGACAGCTGAAAGTTCTTATGGAGTCAAAAAACAGATTTTGCATCAGTGTCAAAAGCAAGTTTAAAGAGGAAAACCAAATTTTAATGGGTGTTAATAAATAATGGCTCACTGTAATAAAAGTTTAAAAGTACCAACCTTTTGTGTACGTAATTGTTCGCATGAGTAAAAGCATGAAAAGATTGTTAAATCATTCCGAGCATGCTTAACCCATATTTCACAAAGCTTTGTGTCATGATCACCACTTTTGGCCAAATTTTCTCTGTGAGAATGGAGAGTTTTGAAAGGCTGCCAATGTTTTCAGGTTTTACTGAAGAAAATGCACCTTTTTTTTTCTTTTTTAGCATCTTTGATGAATGGCTTTGTATTTTATATCGTTAGAGATAGAAATAATTATTCTCTGATATCAAATTAATAATTTAGCTATTCATACAAACTAAAAGCAACATAATTACTCAGAAAGTCAAAATTTGCTAGTAAAAACAACAGAGTCCTTTAAAGCTGCTAGTTCTTTTGTGTGTCTAGAAGACTAATTATTTTGTTACGCAGGATAAGAATTGATAAAATGTAAATTTAAGCCTTTTCCTTGTGATTGAGAAACAATTCTTATTGTTACCTGAAACAGAAAAGTTTTGTTAAATTTTATGAAGCAAGTTGAACACCAAAAAAAAAATTGTTGAAGTGTGAATTGTGCTTGCATTGCATATCTCTCAGACAACCAGAACTGAAGTCTGACAGCGAAAAAAGAAAAGTAGATTATGAAAGAAAATAGATACTTAAAATTGGATAAGCACAGATTATGAACACAAACAAATTCATCGCCTGGAAAATTAAAATAGTATGGCACTAAAGTCTGTCTTTTTGTGGCGCTGCCACTTGTATGGTTGACTCCCCCCTCCGCCCAACCTCCTCCTCCCCCCCCCCCCCCCCCCCCCCCTTTTCACTTTTACTGTCCTTTCTCTGAAGAATAGTTGATTAATTTGACTCAAAAATGTTAAAGATGATGTTCTTTCAGATTGATTTCAGTGGGTATTATATCACATTAGTCACACAATGTGTAGGGATGAAGTGGAAATCCTGTGAACAGAAATATTGCATAAATGGTTCAAAATACTGTAGATGTGTCATCTGTTCATGAGTATCTACTTAGTCTTAATCATTGAAATTGGATAAGTGTTCTGTGAGAGGAAAATTAGTCTGGATTTGATTCTTTTTTGGTCTTGAGAGTGCATGAGTGTGTATAAGTACAGCATGCTTTCATAAAACAAATTTTTGTTTGCTGAACAGCCAGTAGATCCAGCAATGATGGAACAGATGCCGAAAATATATCACTCGCCAGGGTCTCACCAACTACACACTCAACTTTTTGAGGGTAAGATATTTACCTCTGTTTTGTTTGTTTGGTTAGTTATTTGTTTGTTACAGCTCAGTTTTGCGTTTTTAGTGAGGAGTTAGTTAATGATTGGTTGTTTGATTAGAATTGCTTTGAATTTATTTTTTTCCTCAAACGCCTCATCTGTTAGTCAGTTTTAGGACTGTTTGAAGTGTATGAATTATAACTGCACGTAAGAACGTTAGGAACCATCACAAGATCTAGCAAACTTTAGAAGAGGGCAATGCAGTCGATGCAGGAATGTTCACAGAGTAGCCTCCTTATTTGCCACTTGCTTCAACAGAACATAAGAAAGAGTTTGCGTCGGTCAGTCCAATACTGTTTGCATCTTTTTGTTTTTATATTTATAACAATGCTGTCTGTTAGTTTGCTTACAAACTAGCTAAATAGGCGTTTCTGTTGACTTAAATAAGGGAGGTAATCTCATGCTTGTGGGTACTTGCACACAGTCCATCAAGCTCTTGAGAGCCACAGCAAAGTGTAGGTTGCCGTGGAGACCTGTGAAGAAAATCAACGCGAGGTGGGGTGTGGGGTGACAAGAGAGTAGAGTTGATAATTCACACAGTCCTCTCTCTGGGAGTTGGCCTGTGACCTGGTAGTGTACATGTACACTCTCCCTTCGAAAGAAGTATAGAATATTTATTTCCAGGAGCTCCCATTCTTCTGTAGTTATTTGTGTGTATGTGAAGGGATGTGCCAAGGGGTTTTGGTTGATCGGTTGGTTAAAAGCTTATGGCTTTACCTTTTCTTTAATTTGACAAGGTGTTTAGTTGTTGTTTTAGATGAATTTTAGAGGATGATTATCATGTACTTCATGATTTGAACAAAAATCTTTTTTTGGCAACAAAACAACTACATTTTGTGATTTTTAAACTGTGTGCCATTTTTAGACTGTTATATGCATTGTCATTAGTATCATTACCTGTTTTCATATCTGTAGTTATTGTTTGAAAAAATAAATGTTGTCAAATATCGTTTTGAAATATCACATTACAACGTTGTCATTTGTCATCTTTTAGAGAAATGTGAAGGGTGTTATTTGGTTTGGTTTGGAAGCATCTCACAGGAAAGCAGTTTCGATTTGATAGAAAGTGTTTTAGACATTTATATAGATGTTAAAGGTGTTGGTTAAAATACATTTCTGAAATCAAATGAAGACAGATTGGTTGAATACACATTCTCAAATCGAATCAAGACAAATTGGCAAATGAAATAGTAGCATAAAGCCCATCTCCAAAGTTTTCTATCTAAGAAAAAAGAAACGGTAACATTGGTTAGATTTATGTCGAAATGAGTTGTTGAATTTTTCATAGTGAAGTTGTACTTGTGTCAGTTTATCTTGATTGTTGATGATAATGTTGATTAAAATGTCAGTTGTTTGAGATATTGTTTCTATTTTCTACAAGAATCTTTGATTTTTCTGAAAACATTTTAACTGTCAAGATCAAAATATGGGTAGAAAAATCTGAAAACATTGTGATTCATTTCAAGATAGTGTACATATTTTATATGGTGTCCGTGTGGCATTCTGAGATACCATGTTGAACCAGGTAGGACCGTGATTCTGTATATCTATCCCATCAAATATTTGGGGTTCAAGATGGTATTGCTGGCTTGGCACATGACAATGACTCAACATGCATCTGCAGCTCAGTTGAAATTTGTACAAATCATAGTCTCACAGTTTATCTTCTGGCAATGTAAATGTCAAAAAAAAAAACCTCTCACAGGCCAGAGTAAACACATTACTGTTGACTTACATGACTTACTAACATCATGAAATCAGCATAACTGTAGAAGATAGTTCAACTCCCAGTTATTCATCTGCATTGTTGTGATTTGTAAATCAGGGAGAAGATTCAATACCCAGAAGTTGACTGTTGATTTATCTTCATTTACTTGCTCTTGTTTAGCAGACTTACTGATCAGAGGTAGCTGTGTAAAAAAGAAAACTAACTTTTTCCGTAATTTCAGTAAACTTAAAAAAAGTGTATGAACAGATCTTTTTTTGCTGGTTTATTTTGATCATTCAGCCATGAAATGTCATTGCAGCATATGTAAGATGTACTGTGTGTTAGGTGTGTCTTTGAACCACACGTCAGAATCTCTCATGATGTGTGTCACCTTGAACTTTTTTGTTTTGCTATGTGTTGAAATGTAAAAATTTGGCAAAAGTGTGCGCTATAGATCTGTTTATCGGTACGATTTTGACATATTTTGTACATTGTGGCAAAAATATGACAAATGTAACAAACTCAAAAGAAAAAGTCGTAAAAAGATATTTAGGCACAAAGTTCTTAGGCAGCAGTTACACTTGCAGAGTGCAACAATATTGTTGTCTGGGGTGATTCAACGAAAGAGCGACAGCTCTCGCTAACTCATACAAAATTGCACTTGTGTGTGTTCCTTCCACAATATTTTAGTTTGTTAAAAAAAAAAAAAGAAAAAAAAGTAGTGAGTGCTACTGGCCCTGAAAAATTAAAGAGAGGAAAAAAAAAAGGGGGGGGTGAGAGTATGGATTTCGGCCTGGTGAAGCAGGGGTGAAGAAAAGAAAAGTTTGATGAAAAAAAAAACTGTAGTTACTGCAATATGATTGCTATGCTGCATGGTGGTAGGGAAAACAACATCCTGCCCCCACCCCACCCCACCCCCCACCCCCAGACTAACAGCTTTTACCCCAAAAAAATTTTAGATTTTGTATGCACATCTTATAAAAAAAAACACTCATTTTTGTGAAACTAAAAGCAAATTTCAGGGTAAAGAGGTTTGGCTTTAGCTTGCTTTAAGAGTTTGATGAAACGGCAAAGAATTCTTCTGACATACAGTAATTTGCCCTGGCACATTTCCCATAATTAAACTCTGACAGTGATGAAGGGGTTCAGCAGTTGTGCATATACAAAACAAAAGCTCACTCCATGAGCAGGGTAAGATGGATGGATGTGGCTATGCACACAAATAAGCCCATGTTTGGAACCTCATTTTTGTCACCTCAGTAAACTAAACTATGCAGTGTTTGAAAATCAAGTTGAGCTGGTCACGAAATAGAAAACAGATGAGAGAGAGAAAGATGGATAGTAGAACAATATGAGGAGGTTTGCCTAAAAACATGGAGAAAATAGGAGGGAAAGAGTTCAGGAGGGGGCATATCATATGGTCATGAACGTTGTTGCTAAATCTAGATTTGTGTGTCTGTTTATATCTTTGTTGTGTTGCTTTTTTTTTTTTCCATTTGTATGTGTGTTTACGATGATTGTGATGTGTATGGATATGTGAACAGTTAAGCAAATGTTTCATTGGACTTGAATCGGTCTATGATTAGTTCAACATTTATGGTGTGTTATCATGAGTATTACAGTATGTAGTGTGTTTATATTGAGCCTGTCAAAGCACAAGTAAATTTCCATGTGGATTTATAAAATGTTATTGAATTGAATGAACTTAAATTGACTTTCATCAATTAACTTCAGACCATTTTCAGTCTAATGATGTAAAAGTATACACATGTTGATATCAAAAGTTATGGATCTCTTTCAGGGGTTGAAAAAAAATGTGGAAAAGCTGGTCTGTTGTTTGTAGATGTGTTGTTTTTTTTTTAATTGCCATCTTTGTTATGAAAAGCTGGTCTGTTTTTTAGTCTGCGTGATTTGTGTTTTTAATTGCAACTTTGTTATCATCACTGTAACAAGACTGATGTATGTGTGTTCAGCTGTGTGTGATCCTGGAGCCCATGCAGGAACTGATGTCACGTCACAAAGCCTATGGCCTGAACCCTCGTGACTGTCTCAAGACCACACTCTTCCAAAAATGGCAGCGCATGGTGGCTCCTGTGGGCAAAGGTAGGCCGTGATGAGCACGCTCTGCATGTATCCTGTTCCCTACATGGACCTGTTTATCCATACAAGTTCATCCTGCCCTGTGCATTCATTTTACTTAAATATGCTGAATGTGGTGAACTCACAAAGAAAAAAAGGAAATCTGGACTTAAATTTGTGGACTGTAAATTGCATCTGTTGAATGTACCTGCTGTTTTATCTCAGTTTGCCAATTCAGTGAGCAACAACTCTCGCCAACAGTCATGCATGAAATGCTGTCTTCTTCAGTTTGCCTTCTTGACAACAAGATGATGTGTACAAACAACAATGAGGCTGCAGGCCAGGAAATGCCAGGAAAAAAAGAAAAAACTGAAAGAAAATAAAGATTTCTCCCATAGTATGCCAGAGAACCAAGTGATGAAAAAAAAATCATGTTGGAAAACCTATGTTCACTGCGGTTACACTAAGATCAATAGACCTGCCAACCCTTCCGTGTTCAGTGCAGTTCATCCTGCTCAGATTCACTTCATTCTCCTCATACGTTTGACAAAAGAATGTTCCATGGATACTGAAAAAAAAAGAAAAGAAAAAAGCTTGTCTCATGATCGCACAGTTTACCCAGCAGAATAGCTGTTGTGTGTCCATTGTACATTTTCAACCAAACTTCCTGTTGGCCACTTCTGTTTACTGCAATGGCGCCACCGTTGAACTGAAGCATGGATCTGATATGTCTCCCTGAGCGAAGGTGTACATGATCCTTGATGTGCTGTCTGCATTAAAATGTGTCGCATACCACCCAGGAGTCAGTTGGTCACTATCGTATTGATGTATTACCTGCATTCAAACTGCAAACTCTGTTACACTTTTGATTTTAGAGTTAGGTCAAGAAATGATTAACTTCACTTTCCAGTCACTCAGCTGTCTTTCAAGATAAAAGATTGGCAGTTTCTGAGTGCCCATGATCAATATAAATCAGTAGGTGTAAGGAGATCAGTTAAGGGTCTGTACTGTTCAGTTACAGATGCATTTCCAGGCGCATGAAAAGAAAATTACATTTCATGTGAAAAATTATAATGGCACAAATAAGAAGTGATTGAGATGTTAGAAGATACCCACTTGCTCTGGCTCTCTTTCTTTCTCCTTCTCTGTGTCTCTCTCTCCCTGTGTCTCTCTCTGCTCTTGCTCTTTCTCTCTTCCTCTCCCTCCCTCTCTCTCTCTCTCTCTCTCTCTCTCTCTGTCTCTGTGGTGGCTGGCTATAAGCAACATTCTGTGTGTGTGTGTGTGTGTGTATGTGTGCCCCTCGGTGTACATGTGTATGTGTGTGTGCGTGTGTGTTTCTCTCTCTCTCTCTCTCTCTCTCTCTCTCTCTCTCTCTCTCTCTCTCTCTCTCTCTCTCTCTCTCTCTCTCTGTTCTGTGTGCCTGGTGATATTTGTGCACAGACAACCATTTTCCAATCCGTCCATTAAGTTAGTGACGTTCAACCTTCAGGTATGATTTGTCAATGTGACAACAGTGTGCTGGTGTTTTATCTTCATGTCAGCCATACCATTGGTACGTGATGGCCTAGTCTGCTCCAAAAGATGGAATGGGATTTGATGTGAATGCAGCCTGTAATTATTTTGATGTATGCATTCACTTGTGGACCCAGATGTAAAGTCTCATCCAAAGGACTGTGAGGGGATGGGATTGGAATGTGCCTGAACATTAGAAGAGAAAATCACTTCCAGTTTTGCTGTATCAAGTGGGAATGAAATCCTGGACCTTAGAACAAGAGTCTGGCACCATACCCATTCGGCCACTAGGCCCCACCCTGGTTACTGAGAGAATGCAAGGGTCATTGTTCTATTGGAGATTAATGAGAACTGCATTTTAAGAGTCTTTCCACCTTGTTATTTACTCTACCAAGATAATTGTGTTTGTATGTATATATGTATACTAGTGTTGACTTAACAGATGTGGTAATTTACATGACTGAAAGCAGGACTGACCCACAAGTTATGTCTGGCTGAAATGTAGTATGTTGGAAAGAGCTCAATACCCTGTACTGTTGCACAAACAGAGTCGGCAAGACCTCCCAGCAAGCGGAGGAAGCGGAAAGGCTCGGCCAGCAACAACAGTGGGAGCAGGAAACAATAACCGTGACATGCCACCATCCGGCAAGCAGAAACGCTCTCCAGACCTCATGGCTTTAATCTGGGCTCATCAGTGCCAGGGGTAAAAAAAGCAAAAAAAAACATCTGTCTGTCTGTCTTTTGTTTCTCTCTTGCTTATTCTGTGGATATCAGTAGATGCATGGTTGGCCAGTAATTTCTTCATTTATTTTCCTTTTTTGTGGTTTGCTTAGTTGTTTTGTTTTTGGATGTGCGTGATGGTGGTGTTTTTTTTTCCAATCGGGGTAGGCGGGTCTGTTTGCATCTGCTTGTTTATGACAGAATACTGTAAATACAAAAGGATATTACTCAAAGCAACTTTGAACACGTCTGGATTTCCGCTGTTTCAGCAGCCTGCTACCCAAGTGAATGCCTTGTTTAATGCCAAGGACAATGCTCATAACAGTGTGCACCAGTGCCAACTGGAATCTGTTTTAACGGCAGGGATGGGTATTTTTCCAAAAACCAATAACCAGTTGTTTTCCGGCAAACACATTTTGTAAGTTTTTGTTCAATATCAGTGACGAGAAAATACACTGCAATAAAATTTGCGAGAGTTTCTTTATATTTTCTTTTCTCTGAACTGGTTGAGGCAGTGAGCATGCAGTTTACAGGTTAGTTTCTGTTTGCTTTGAGTAATATTTTGTTATGCAACTTGTATGATATCGCTTTATTTATGGTTTTGCTGCTTCATCCCCAGACCCCATTGTTTAGTGCTTGTCAGTCATCCATAACAAGCATTGTCTGTTTACCTGGTGTGAGTGAAATATGTGGGTCTTTAGTTTTGTGCGTATTTGTAAACGAGGCACTAAGAGTGCTGCAGACTGCATGAACAGCTCCACCCTCCCTACTTTGTTATATACTGTTAGCTTTGTAATCCTCGGATTTCAGAACCAAAGGGATGCAATTTTGTAATTTCATCTTATAGAGAACAATTGGGGCTTCTGCTCTCACTGTCCGAAAAAGCATTTCAGTAACTTTGTGCATAATAAGCAACAGAAATGACTGAGACATATACCTGGGCAAGACATACAATTTACCAATGATCTTGAGAAAAATATGCAAATTTGAGTGTGTTTTGCAATAAAATTTGTAGGTCTGATCCGTTGAAGAGAGATGATGGTGAAGATGCGCCATATGTTATGTTGGCGATTAAAGAAAACGAAAAGATAATAAATAATGACACTTTTTGTGAGGAAATTTATTTAAAGCTGTTTTGTGATAAGGAGGAGGAATGAAATAGTTTCTGGCTGTGCAACGCATACCAAATCTCACACAAAGAAATGTCCTATGAACACAAAATTATACATGGGATGCATCCTTAAGAAAGGAACACTTGATGTTCTGAAATCATAGTAAATTTCTGTCACATTTAGTCTTTGTTAGAGACTTTTTTATTTATACTGACAGTTGCATGTTTTCAGACTTGAAGTTTTGAGCTGTAAATATACAGATGCTTTGCATGTTCCTTATAAATGCTTACAAGCTCAGCTCAAGGCTGCAGAGGAAGCGGACTTTTGACGAGTACATATTCCTCTTTTAATCCAGCCTGGTCCTTTCACTGGAGATGTGGTTTCTCTTTTCTGGCTGTCAGGAGTGAATGCATGGCATGCAGTCAGACTGCTGTATTTCTGGGATGTGTATGTTTTGTCTTGTAGGCTGAGAAGACCAAGTGCAAGAAGAAAAAGAAGAAGACGGAGGAGTTGACTCCAAACAGTGAAGCCCTTCATTGTAATGGACTAGAGCCCGTTCTTCCAGTAGTGAGGACTCTTTTTGACTCGTGTGACTCATCTGAGGGTTCAGCACTGACACCAGACTTGAAGTGCTAAAATAGTCTTCACACGCAATAAACACTGTCTGCAAACCTCTAGATGTGGCTGAGCATTGCTAACTCGTAACTCATTAACACCAACGTGCTAACATCTAACCTGGAACTTCACTTCACCTGATCAGAGAGAGAGGGGAAGAAAAGGTGGACACTTGGTGAGACCATTATGAGTGTACTATACGTCAAATCTGGATGGCAATGGGTTGTTGGGCACACACATACAGGTTATATTTAATAACCACAGAACTGTGGAGTTTGGGGTGGTGGCCTGTGTGTAGGTGTTCTTTTGGGTTGGTGACAAACTGGGGGGCCACATGTTCATTTGTATGGAACAGTCCATGGCAAGATTTAAGAGCATGGGAAGGCCTTGTGCATTGTAACTTTCCTTAACAGGAAGAACACCTATGCACACACTTACACACACATTCAGACAGTTTTTTTGCGTGTGTGTGGGTGTGCAGAAATGTGTAATGTTTGCAAGAGACCCAGCAGCCATCCTTGTGTGAACCTGGTTGCAGCTTGTACAAAACAGAAATCGCTTGGTGCTACGTAACAATTTACATTAGAAAATGTTTTATCTGTGGAAGAATTATCCTGTAGACTTAACTCTTGCTGCAGAGCTGGGGAACACTTTTTTGTCTCTGTGTCTGGATAAGTCTGTGGGCAACTTCGTCTTCAACAGATATTTCAGGATTGTGTTGAAAGCTTTGTGTCCATAAGTGATTGACTGTTGAGGTCACTAAAATCAAAATCAGTAACATGCTGTATGAACAACTGTTTGAAAATGAGTACAGTGCCCAAGAGAAGGCAGTCTTCATTTGTGGAGTTATGACTTAAGGAAAAATGCAAGGTATTTATTTGTACTATATTCTGTATTGCTGTTTTCTGTCTCTGTGGGTGGGTGTGTTTTGTAGATTTAGTTGTGTTAGTGTGTGTGCACATGCAGTAGTCTAAAATTAGTCAGAAAGAAACTTAGTGGACACAACTAAACTGGTGAGCCTGCAGGTGGGTGTGAAAGTCAGATAAGTCTGTTGATTTTACACCAACTGTGTGCAACATTGCTGTGCGCTTTCCTCCCTTTTGAAAAACTCTGGTTAACTTGGGTTAACAGCATTCTGAATGCTGACATCAGTTCTTTCCTTAAACTGACCTATTCCTTGTTTACAAGAAATGGAAAATGAAAGAAATTGCCTATGGCAAAAATCAGTCTGAAAATCTGCTGTGATATGAAAGCTTCATAAGACTTAAATTTCCCAACTTAAAACAGGTGTCTGTTAGCAGTGGGGTAAGACATCCATCTGTAAAAGGCGCGCCATAAGACACCCACATATCCAAAAGTAGCGGTGTCAGATCCCGGCAGTACCAGGAGGAAAGAAGTTGGCAGTAGAAGGGCACCTGGGAGTCATGACCTGGAAGCGGTCCGGCCCCCATAGAATGTAGGGAGTTCAGAGCAAAAAAAAAAAAAAACGTGTCTGAGGGGGTTTTCTTCACTGAAGACCATCTGCTGTCAAGCTCTCCCTAATATTGACAGACAGAGTAACAAAGAAAAATAGTGGATGGTGCCATACTGCAGCAGTCTGAATTTCACACAGAAAAATCTGTAGTGGATAGAAGAATACTTGGAAGTTTAGAAACAGCTGAAAGCTGTTCTCTGTTGTACTAGTTTTATTCCTTTACCTTAGCTCCAGTGGCCACACAGAATTTCAACATTGTAGGACTAACCCTAAAAATTGTGAGCTTTATCTCTCCTTTTCTGTTTCAAACACAGCATTAATCATTTGTTTTAATGGTTTGATCAAATGGATCTTACCGGTGTTCAGTACATAGTAATGCACTACCAGGTGATTTTTAAGGAAAACAAAAAAGAAATTACATTCAACTGATTTTAATAGATTTCTAAAATCTCTGTTTCAATTGAAGTGAAGAAGGCAGTTGTACATGCGTCAGTTTACGCACTTTGATTCTCAAGCATCTTCTGCTTGTGATCTGCTAAGGTGCTTAGAAAGTATGTGGTAAAGGTATTACTTCTTGCAACTTTTTTTTTTTCATGTGTGCAAGAGAGTATACTTCTTTATTTCTTTTTTGTAGAAAAAAGAATAATTGTAAATGAGCAAGTCCTTCATAGGACTAAACAAACATGATTTTTTTAATTGATATATTCTGTCTCCAATAGCAGGCTTCTCTTGTCTTTAAACTGTGCCTTTGAATGTTTTGTGTGTATGTTTTAGAAGATTTTTAAAAAATTATTATTTGGTTTGTGTGTTTGCATGTGTGTGTGTGTGTGTGTGTGTGTGGTCATTTCTTATTAGGAAAGACCTTGTCATGGTTTTGCAGTATATCTGTTTTTCAGGTTAGGTCTATTGATTCTCTTTTGTGTAATATTGGAAAACTTATATCTAGGTTTCTTGAAGTGTTCAGATTCAACTTATTGTGTTTGTAAATGGTCCATTGGTATGACTATTTGGTTTTTGTTCCTTCTTTCCCCTTCACCCCCCCCCCCCCCCCCCATCTCTCCCAGTATATCTCTTGTTCACATATTGATTTATTGTTTTTTGGCATCCTTTGCAGATGATGGTTTTGAATTTTTGTCCGTTTTTTTTTTTTTTTGGCTTTTTTTTGCTATTTATGATTTTTTTTTTCTTTTTTTTTTTTTTTTTTAAGAAATATATGGGTGTGAATTTCCACTGGGTGTGAATTTCCACTGTCATGATCCAGACAAAATGGTATTCAGCCTCAAGTCAGTGAATATAGATTGTATGTGTTTGTGTGAGTGACAAGGAGTACTATATTTTTGTTTTGTTTGTGTTGTACATCCTCAGCTTTAGAGCATCTGGACTGAAATACCTCAGCAAACTGTGCGCTGATCAGTGCCAGTACCATATAAACCACAAGCTAAGTGTTTGATGTAGAACACTGTACTTTGTTATGTGCCAATCAATATGGCATCAGCATGATGAGTTGTATTAATTTCCTGGTTCTGCTGATTCTGTAGAGAAACAAAAAGAGATGTACCATATATTGTTGTATTCTGTGTCAAGTTTGTCTTTTGGTCATGAACAAGCAGCAGCAAATAATAGAACTTCCGTCCCTGAAAATGTATGTCCTGGTATCTTTGCTTGACAAAAATAAAAGACCAGTAACTCTGCCGAGCGACAGCAACCTTGCAGTGGATCAGAAGGATTTGTGATAGTCTGCTCAAGTTCAGTTCTGAGTTCAAATGACTACAAAGTTGATGTTTGGTAGTAATTAATCATGCGTGAATGATTTGAAAACAATTCATGTTGCCAGGTTTCTAAATTGGATGGTGGTTATGGATTCATAATGAAAGGAGAAAAGTCATGGATTACTTTTCTTGTTGCCTTCCCTCAAAAATTTGTTGTATTCATTTGCCACATGGTTTCAGAAATTAAAGACATGAATATCTGCTCAGTTTTGTTCTAGCTTTTCTCTCCCTTCACATTTTCTCTCATCATTTGAGGTGCACAAAGTATACAGATTTCATCGAATCATCAACTTCAGGTTACATTCTTTGGTCCTAATTTGTACAATATGCCCACAAAGTGAAGTCAGTTGGATAAGGGCATACAGAGAGGAGAAGCAAATTTGAATCTGTTAGTAAAATCTCCCGAGTAACGTATACCTCCCTCTTGAAGTGGACTTGGATGAACTGCAGTTTATATAGCCATTGTAACATAAGATCAGTCTTTGTGTTCATTTTGATTACCTGAAGAATATGAAAAGAAAAAAGATAACACTATTCTCTTATTTCTATACTAAGATCTACTCAGATCCTATAATGTAATCCACTCAGTTCCAGAATAAAACGTATCCAAGGTCAGTTATATCATACATTCAGTTTTAGTCCAAAAGTTTCCAAAGTAACCACGTTATACCCTTATTTCCAGTGTAAATCATATCCAAAGTCAGTTACATTATATATTCAGTTCCAGACTAAAAGTTTCCTCAAGTCTAATTCCACACACACTCTCAGACCGAAACGTTTTCAAATTCTGTAATGTTATAGTAAAATTATACATTCAGTTTCTAACTTAAAATGTGTCCAAAGTCAGTAACATAATGCCTTCAGTTTCAGACTAAAACTTACTCATATGGAAGAAGACTGAAGCGTATTAATTGGAGCTGATATGAAAGACACACATCCACCTCCCCCTCCCTGGATCTGCACAGTCACTGACATCCATTCACTGTCTCTGTTTATCTTGCAGGACGTGATGGTGGTAGGGGAACCTACACTGATGGGGGGAGAGTTTGGGGATGAAGACGAGCGCCTCATCACGCGACTAGAAAACACCCCAGTTTGAAGGCGCAGGGATGGGTCAGGAAGAGGATGGGGTGGAGAAAAAGTTCTCCAACTCCCCAGCTTGGGGTCAGGGGGACAAGAAAACTCCACCAGTCTCATCGGCAACTGGACCCCCACCCCCAACAGGAAACCCGGAGACAGAGATAAAGACAGAGTGACCCCCTTTGGCCCAGTCTGCAGGCCAGAGGAATCGAACCTCATCAAGATTCTTGATGCATGAGTGCAGAGGCTCTATCAATGGTCGAGGCTGCTTGCACGTTGAACGTCTTTGCTAGGCAAAGAAATGCGTGATTGGGAAAGCATGCTTGTAATTAAAGTGGACGTTTTTGACAAGATTGCCCATAGTATGTACAACACACTCGATCAGGCATGCTGTGAAGGAGCAGGTTATCATAGGATGAAGAAAGGTTCTTTTTTTAACATTTTATGTTGCAACCTAAAAACAAAACAAAAACAGGTAAGGGACAAGAATTCTAGGACAGATAAGAGCTTGAGATATAGTTTGTGAATGGATGCATTGTGGATTCAGACAGACATTTCAGCATGAAAAGATTTCAGGATGACGGTGGTAAGATAATGCCAAGGGATTGTCATTCCGAATTAAATAATTAGAACTTGTGATCGTGCCAACTTTAAAAGATCAAAGTCCGCTTGCTTAATCCAGTTGTAATTTCTCATAATTTTTTTCAGACTTTTGTATGTGTAAGCAGTTTTTGCTTATAAGAGATGGAGGATGGACTTTAGGAAACATCATTGAGCTGTTGATGATTCTCTCTCTCTCTCTCTCTTTTTTTTTCCCCCCCCCCCCCCCTCTCTCTCTCTGTCTCTTTCTCTTTCTCTCTCTGCCGTCTCTCTATTTTCTCCCCCTTTCCATCCCCCACCCCCCATTTTCTCTCTCTGTGTCTCTCCTTCTCTGTCTGTCTGTCTGTCTCTCTCTCTCTCTCTCTGTGTTACTCGCTCTCTCTCTCTCTCTCTCTCTCTCTCTCTCTCTCTCTCTCTCACTCTCTCACTCAAATCATGATTGAATATCAAATGAACCAATGATAGTTTTTTAGAGTGACCTGTAAATGACAGAACTTCAGAAATGACCAAACATGACTTTTCCGCTCAGAACTGGCTACAGACATATGTAAAAGTCATTTGAACTAATGCACAGTTGTAACATCCAACCCACTGTGTTGACAATTGTGTTCCAATTCAAATGTTTTTATTACAAAATGAGCGTTCTTGTGTTTAATATTTATTCACACATTTCCTTTGTTTGTTTTTTTTCGAGTCTCTGGATAAGGGAAACTTTTTTTGTTTGATAAAGAGTTTTAAGCATATGGTCATGGTGTACATAGCTGTGCTGTTTGTTTCATGATGGGGATGGGTTCCAGGTTTGGACAGAATGATAAATTCTCTTCTACACTTTGTACATTGTCAGTGTCATTGTTCCACTTCTGCATTTTATTAACAGAGTTTGAAAGAAACTGGTGGAATCTCAGAAATCTGTGAAGGCTGTGGTGGTTTATTTTGTTCTGGTTTATTCAGTGTGTGAGAGAGAGAGAGGAAAATGTGAATGGTGGTTTGTGGCGTGTTTGTGTTGAAGTCTCCTTGGCAGCTGTTGGTGTATGTGGTAGATGTTCTTGCAGACTGTAAGACGAGCAGCGTGTATGCTTTGTTTGACTTGCCAGACTTTTGGACAGTGCCTGTGAACTTGACTCCCCTTACATATATGGGGGGAAATGTAAAGTGGGGGTAAAGTCACATGGAAAGTGTCTTCAGAATGGATTTGAAGACTCGCATTTCATGTTGTGTTATTTCTATCAACGTAATCATGCATACTGTTTCTTGTCGATATTCACATTAGCTTTAACACACACATACACACACACAAATACACGCGCACACAAACACATGTACACACACACAAACACACACACACACACACACACACACACACACATACACGCACACATAAGGAATTGCTGGATTGTGGTGGAGAGTCACAAATATGTCATGTGGTATTGTATCTTTGTTTATTACTGTAAAGATAGAACCCAGCACTTTGTCGTTTTGGAGGGAAATGAGAAACATTTAGGAAAATACTAAAAGTCTCCTTTCACATTTCTAAGTTTTTCAAACACAAGAGACAGGTTTTGGGGTTAAGTTTGTTTAATTTGTGATGAAGAGAGGTGTTAGCCTCAGTAGGTCATGGTTTGGGAAAGTATGGAATCCTCATTGTTTCATTTAGCGGTGGGGGTGGGAAAAGAGGTGCTGACACAAAATGTTATTCACAAAAGGTTTTGATTCTTATCCATGATTGTCTGTTTCATACAACTATAGAGATTTTGTGTATGAATTTGTTTCACTGTTGGTCGAGGAGTGAAACATGCTTGTCTTCAGGTACGTTTTGGTCGAAGGCAAATGTTATATTTATGATCTGTTGTTATATATATGTACACATATTTTATTTATAAATGGAATCTGTTGCATTGTGTGTAATGCCAGTTATGGATGTTGTGGTGTTTGGTGCAGTCTGATAACTCATGAGATTTATTCAAAATGGTTTGTGAACTTTGTGTTCAAGGTCCAATCTGATCAGTTTGGTGCACATGAAAGTACTGAGAACTGAAGATGATTCTGACATTAAGCAAGGCAACACAAAACATAGGGAAACATACTACATCTCTTCGAACTATTTCAGTCCATGCTACACATAACATTTTTCATGGGGAGAAAAGGTTTCTGTGGAAAGGTGTTTTTTTTTTTTTGTTTTTTTTTTTTGTTGCTTTTTAACGTTTCTAAGTTTCTTACGGTTGTTTACTGGTTTTTTTTGTCTGTGTTTGTAGACCAGTCTCTTTTTTTTTTTTTCCCTCTGGAAATTCTTTTACACTTTATTTCTAGTCACAAAGATGACATGCCAGCTTTTTTTTTCCTTTTTAAAACTGGCCACTAGGTAGTAAAAATTGTATACATTGTTCTGGATGGATACTAGCTGTCCATTAAGTGGTGTGTTTTTACCCATGTTTTTTTTTTTTTTTTATGCTGTTTTGTTACATTCAAGATTTTTCATTGATCTTTTTTGAACAATTCATTTTTTAATGAGAAATCAAGTGGTAGGTTTGGTGCTCTAAGCACAACGTAGTCACATCTGTTGTAAGGATATCAATAACAGTTGAGCCAGCATGTCATGAACTGCATTTGACAGATGTTTCAATTTCAGGATGCAATCGTTTTTCATGATCTGACCTGTTCTTGATGTGACCTTTTTTCCCCAGTGTGATAGATCTGAGAGCACACAGTGTGGGGCAATGGGCTATGAATAATCAATAAAATAAAACCAGTAACTTTTCCATTGTCATCTCCAGAGAAAACTGGGGGGAGGGAGGTGGGGGATAGATGCTGTTGCATTCACACACCAAAAAAGTCCATATCCACTGCTCTTCAACCTTATTAGAGAAAACGTGCCCTGAAGAAAAAAGCAACAAAAATGAAAGCACCATCGAAAAGGCTTGTATGAACAACTGCAATCGTTATCTTCTCATATGAGCAGGGTGGGAGGGTCATCGGTTCAGTTTCCATCAGAGGTATTTATTCATAGAATTTTTGAGCCCCGACCAGCTGCTGCCCAGTGTAGAGTGGTATGGGCTCAAATGGTTTTTGAGAGCGTTGTTCCAATTTTCTGACAAACACTGCAGGTGTCTGTATCTGTCATATCTCGCCAATGCCAGGAAATGTTATGAAAGGAAGCATAGAGTACAGCCCTGTCATAGTCTCATTCCAAAGTGGAGCCCCTTAGCATTATCTTTATTGTCCTTGTCTTCATTGATCAGCATGTCCTGTTCTCGTGACTTCCTATCTTTGTGAATGCCTTGCATGATGTCTAAAGCCATCGGTGTCATCAGGTTCATGGGAACTGTGATTGGATGGATGCAGTGGAATCTTGCAAAGCGGATGCTTAATTGTGGTGCCCTGCTTAGTGAACACCACTGAAGTGACTCGGCAGCAGTGCTGTGTCTCCTACTATCTAGATATTGACTGTTCCTTGTGGGTTGCCGATGCCAGAGCAGCCATCTGACAAATCAGGGATGTAGTTGTGTACATGGAGCTGTAATGAGCAGCATGGAAGTAATGCTATTAGGTTGGCTTGGAAGATGACATAGAAAAAAAAAGAAAGAAAAAAGAAACATATGAGCAGTGAAGGGTACAAATTCCTTTTGGACTTAAAGGGCATTGGGTTTTGACAATATGGACTTGAATGTGACTAGTGAAAGGAGAGAGGGATAGATTTGCATATCAGGTCAAATGGCATGGGAGTAATTTTAGGGAGAAAGTTTAAAGAAAATAATAAAGCCCTGAAGAAAGCAGAAGCCAGCTTTTTATTCCTGTCAGTCCTAGCAAACACCTTTCAGACTGTAGTTTACCACGTATTCATGACAGAAACCAACACTGGAACGAAGTTTTTGTTTCTGTCTTAAACATGTTCTGGACAGAAGTTTGCATAAGTTTGGTTGTAAAGAAAAATAGCATTACAATTTTTTCTTTGTTTCTGTCTATCCTGTTGCAAATTCGTTTTGACGTACGTTTGCATCAGTAAAAGAAACAAATTGTTTCAGATGCTGCCATGCAGTTATTTAAGTCCTCCACAAGAGGAGTAAAGTTCATGTATAGGTCTATATTGTATCCGTTTTAGTCATTTGTTTTTGTCTTCATGAGGTTGGGTTTTTTTTTTTTTTCGTTCATCATTTTTCCCCATACCCCACTTGCCTCTCTCTTGCCTCTTTCTGACCCTTGGTTTTGAGGAGTGCATAAGATTTTGGCAAATTGTGGCTCAGGGCAGCAGAAAACGTAAGAAAATAATAATAGAAGGTATTACAAATCTAACATTTTCCACTGTCATCATGTTGTAAATAAAAGTCATTGTTCACACTGTTATTGACTGTTTGGTGTCTTCTACATGAGAGAGAAAACTGAAGAGAGAATGATACTCACACGGAACTGTAATTCCACTTTGTAACACAACATAAGGCTTTACAGCACATTAGGTGCACCCCGAAATGAACATGAACACATGTAATCTGCATAGTGCTGATCGACAACACAGATGCGAGTGGTATTTCCGAGTGGTTGAGTGCTACACTTTAAAAACAGAAGGTAAGTCTGAAACATGAGCTGCAACAACTTGAACAAGCAAAGAATATTTTGTGGGGTAGATTTTGGTGCTGAATGAAAGCATGGGAAACTGTAAATAAGTGTTGTGTGTGTGTGAGAGCAAGTAGCCGTCAAGAACTACAAAGAAAAACATTGACTGCAGCTCAACTGCAAGAAGCAGATTTGATCAAGATGGAATTCTGCACCAACACCCAGCCCAATTTTTGTAATCACAAATATTTCAGATTTGTTTTATCACAACCACCACCACCAGCAGATTCACCACGAGGCTTCCCAGAGACCTGCAGACAACTAGAGCACTTAAGTGAGTTCTCCCAGATGCCTCCTCTCAGTAGTTGTGGGCAAGTGCCTGGGATGCGGCTGAGCTCATCCTGGTCCTCTCCAGAATATTGTCTGTCAACACTTGGAGTCTGCTTGTCTCTTCTTCCCATACACTGTTCCTTGGACGATGGTCTTTGGGAGTCAGTCTGATCTTGCTACATGTCTGTACTGCTGTATTCCTCACAGTGATCAACAGGTCTGCCTAGCGACTCTGTGCTGCCTGATGTTCTGTGGACTTTGTCGTATGTGACATATTCGGCACAGGAGAGGGTAAGTTTGCCAAAATTGGACACGCTGTCCAGATTGACTTCAGCTGCCCATTCTGCAGCGTCTATTTGGATAATATGGTATTTTGATGAGCGTGTGTGCGCACACGTGTGTGTTACCTTGTAATGATTTTCAGTTCTTTAGATCAAGCTGAATGTCTGGCACTCTCAGCATGGCCTTGCTCTATCTGTCAAAAGGATGTCAAAAGTTCGTATACCATGTCATGAACCTTTTTCTTATAGGCCTTAGATGTAAAGTCTTTTTTTTCACGATTTGACCAGATTTGAGAATGTTACCTTTCTTACTAACGTTAATAATAGTCAACAATGACGGCTGATCTACAAATTTGAAGATTGAAGAACGACAGGCTTGAAAAGGCCAGTTTTGTTTTGTTTTTAAGTAAAACTGGGCTTTAATAAGGGAAAAAACCTATCCTGCAGTCAATTATTTGCATATATACAAAATCAATTGGTACAGTTGCGTGCAAAATCTCCAGTTTGGCATTGAATGCGATGTCCTAGTTGCTCCAGAGTCGCTTTAATCATGCTGTTTGGATCTAAGAGTGATGTCGTAGTTTCACAGTTAAATCCAGTTGCAAAGTGAGGCGACTGCAGGCGAAAACCTAATTTTAAAAAAAATAAATAAATAAAAGGTTCCGCCGAAAAACGTAGACAAACGGAATCACAAGACAAATCACGACGCGTTTTGACGTCGTCTTCTTCAGGCAAGACACACGACACTCGGGACAACAAAAATGAATGAGCAATCACTTATCTTCGGCGCAAGACGAGCGTTTTCGCTTTCAGGATGTTAGAATTACAAAACATGGTTTCTTACTCACCATCTTTCTCCTTAACCAGACCCAGAAATATTCCTATTTTTATCCGGTTTCTTACTCACCATCTTTCTCCTTAACCAGACCCAAACATACTGCTATTTTTATCTGGGTCCCTACCTTTGTATTCGATCCTTGTCAAAATAAAGTTGTAAGCTTCAGTTTCTCCACCATTCAGTTTATGTTTATGTTTGTGAAATGCAGTTTTCCTAACCCATGTGATTTTTAACACCTTTTTATTCGTTTAAAGTCTGCACATCCTGATTACACATACTGCCTTATTCTAATTATGACCCTGGTCCGATGTTACCAAACGTGATGGAAAGATGGAATGTGGTCGAAGAACAAATTCGTAATGTATTGGTGCGGATCAGAATCAAAGGTTGAATCCAGGATCCGTTCGACCTTGTAGAGGTCTGCACTCTTCTGAGTGCCCATCTGCTACTGTTTCGTCTTTGTTAGTCTCGCTGGAAGCTTCCTTCTGCCTTTTTTTTTTCCCCTCAGGGAAATAAGTCCACTTTCTTGCTTACGTCAGTACCTGGCACTGTCTTTTTTTTATCCGTTTGTTTGTTTTTGTTGTTGTTTTTTTGTTTTGTTTTAAGAGATACTTGTTCCTCTAAGTTTAGTCTCATGATATTCAGTATCCTCCTTTTCTTTTATGTTCGCAGATGAGATTGTTGTTGCTCTTACCTTCGTAAGTATGGCATTAAACAAAAAAAAACAAAACAAAAAACATTTTTTATATGTAATTTGAACTTCGTCTTTTGCACAAGACACATAAGATCAAACGGCGTTTATATTTCACTATTGAACAGGACTAAGTACTCATTCCATTCACACAGTAACGGTACCGGTATGATCAAGTTATTTTTTGAGTACTGGAAATCAAAACAGGTAGTAATGGAATTCAGAAAAGGGAGAAAAGAAAGAAATTTTGTTGCCACGCTTCACCGATATCAAATTGTAGGCCAATACCTTTGTGCGCGAAAAGAAAAATATTTGTACAAACACACTATCACGTACGTCACACATTTCATTGTTTAACACCCCCCTCGCCCCCCCCCCCCCCCCCCCCCCCCCCCCCCCCCCCATACATATACATCTGAAGCGAAAAAATCAAAATGATAACTGTAAAGTTCGTTGAGGTAACATCTACCTACAAAGAGACATCGTCATATGCAATGTGCCACAAGTTCGACACCAGAACAAAAGCTAATGGCATGTACATCAAGCATGGGGCATTGGGTACAAAGGCCAGTGCGCTTCCCCCCCCCCCCCCCCCCCCCCCCCCCCCCCCCCCCCCCCCCCCCCACTGCCGCGCTGCTGCTGCTTCTGCTACTACCACTGATACTACTACTGCTGCTACCACTGCTTCTACCTCTGGTACTACTACTTGTACTCACTGCAACTAACACTACTACTACCACCACCACCACCACCACGACGAGCCGCAACCACTACTACAACTACTATATACCAACCAATACCGTCATTACTACTAGTACTGCTGCTATAATGCATAATATTATTGCTAACACCATTACAACTACCCAATGTGTGAAACTGACACAAGCTGGTGTTAGTAGAAAGTTTCATAGGGATGGCCTGGCTGGAGAATTACACAAACGCGAGCTGCTGCTGCAGTGTTTTTAGTGTGGCGGATTCCGGCCACCTGGGCGGCTGTGGGTTCGATTCTCGTTAGAACGAATTATTTGTGGGATTTTCCTGCCCCTATATACTGGCTCCCGCCCGGAGATGAGTTTACCATGCACTGAACTGGGAAGACCGTGATCACACAGCCGAATTTAATTCACTCATTCAGTTAAAGGAGTCTCTGACAGTGTCGCTAACATTTCCTGACCAACTCTGTATGTGCCTGTTGACGCCGGGATATAGGGGCTGTTACGAAATAGACGAAGGGCATAGCCCTGTCATGCAGCCTCAGGCTGGAATGGAACTCCGTAGCATCTTCTTCACGATCCTCATCCTCACTAATCAGCGTCAAGAACAACCAAACAAGGAAGCAAACAACCAACCAAACAAATTCTGTGACCCTTCACACCCTGCTCTCATGACGACCTCAATTTCGATTTCATTTCCACGTCCATGCCCTTGGGTAAGTTCATGTCAAGGTCGCCGGTATTGCCAAGTTCATGGGCACTGTCGTTCCACACGTAAGTGGTGGTACCCTCCAGGCAGAGGGGGACGCTCATCACGCTGGCTCCGCGACAAAGCAATTCTTGTCGTCAAGCAGACGCTTAGTACGCAGTGTCCTGCGTATGTTGGGTCAGAACACACACGGCTGAACACCATCGAAGCGTGCCCTTCGAGAGAAGATCGTGGCCTTCGAGAAAAGACCTTCTACATCTTGAAGTGAATCGGAAGACGGTGTCAGGCTGCGGCTGTGGCTGGAGAGCCGGTTTTAACGAGGGGATAACGCCGCTGTAGTGGCATGGAGGATGAGACGGGGAAAGGGGGAGGGAGTGGGGGGAGGGTGAAACAACACCATCAACCACCATGTATGGAAGACTTTTAAATCATGCCTTCTGTAGGTTTGCAGTGTCCCAGACTAAGCTGTAGTCACACCGTTTTTATTGTTAGTCTTTTATGCCAGTCATATTTTTGTACACACGTCTTCGATGATTATGGGGTTTTTTTTTTTTTGTTTTGTTTTTTGTTTTGTTTTTGATTCATATGTACTACGGTGAACGCGAAACGCCCGCCATTACTCGCTCCCAATAGGCCTATAAGCAGCGTGGCCGTGGATTTCACCGCAGCACAGGCTTTCCCCTCTCTCCCCTCTTGACATTTGTGGGACAAATTATCCTTCGGTGTAGTCACGTGCTATTTTGAATCTGTTACGTTTCTTCGATCTTCTTTTAAAGTGTTGGGACTAGCATGATGTGAGGCATGAACACTTTACAGCAGACTCCATGAACACCTTGTTCAGAGATGTCTTGCCTGACGTCATCTTTGAATTTCTGAAGGAGATTAAAATTTTTTATCTGATCTGAAATTTTACAGAAGAAACTTTTTAACAAAATTTCTTGTATGTTTTCAGAAGATGTATTTTAAAGGGTTGAGTGAATGACTTGTGAGTTGACTTCAACGTGGTGACAGCCCTTATATGACCCTTCGCGGTCAGCTAGGCTATAAGCAACATAAGCTTACCTTCTTCAAAAATGTAACTGCCGTTGTTGGCGTGTTTGACAGGGGGGAGGGGGGGGGGGGGGGGGGGGGGGGGGGGGAGGAGAATAGTGTGTGTGTGTGAGTGTGTGTAACACAAAATGAAAAAAAAACTGGAAATAATTAACTCTTTTGTTCATCTTTGTTGTTGTTTTCTTAGTATATGCAACACATCAGAGTGAATGTGCCAGTACACTACACATTAGAACATTAAGAAACCCAGACACTTTGTATCAAACGCTAAAACACTAAAATCAGCAAAAATGTGTCCATCTGTAAGAGAACATACAGACTATGCATGGTGTATATGAGACTGGTTTGGAAGAAGAAAAAAAAGCTAGTAGTGGAAATTCCTTTTCTTTTTTTTCCGCTTTTTTTTTTTTTTTTTTTTTTTTTTTTTTTTTTTTTTTGCAGATGAAGATGAAGAGGACAGTGTGAAGCACCAAAAAATGAAGAGGTGGATTTTGGCGTTAGGGAAAAAAAAAAAAAAAAAAAAATTGACCACCTAAGGTGCTCCATTGATCCGATAACTGATGCCACAAAAAAAAAAAAAAAAACCCTACCATCTTCAATCTATAGGCTATATCAGACGAACAACACAAACAGCAACAACAACAACAACAAAACAACATCACTATTATTACTACTACTACTACTGCTACTACTGATGACGATGATGATGATGATGATGATGATGATGATGATAATAATAATAAGTAGTAGTAGTAGTAGTAGTAGTAGTAGTAGTAGTAGTGTTCTTGATGTTCTTTTTGTTACTGTTGTTTAATAAACTGAATACGTGAGAGTGATTCGTTTAAAACGCTTTTACCTTTTCACAGTGACGTATGGAAGTATAATCACCCAGGCTGCCAGTGTGGTCACGTGATTACATCCTTACCGGGGTCGCCATCATGCATAGCCTACGACAAGCATGTTCGGGGTTTGTAAGGGCAACAAAATGTGCCCTTACATCCCCGACGTTTCCCCAGACAGCAAGCAGAACGTTACCTGCATATTTCAACAATCGTAAGAAAACCATTTTTTGTCAAATTCAGTGATTTGTTTGTAAAGGTGCATGATTTGAACAGATACTTGTACTCGGTTGTCCTTCACGACAGCAGCCGACGTTTCTGCCGACTGGTGTCCTCTGTGGTGCAGTGCAAACTAGATTTTCATTTAGTTAAATGAATAGATTGAACGATGCGATTAAGGTAATCATGCTCGAAACGTATTTGGGCGACAGTTGATTAATTGGTGATTGTTACCATGCTGTATTTAATGGTGTTAGAAAATTGTACTGTACACTTTAGCTCAGGAGAAGTAAAGGTCACATGCATTGCAAGTTCGGAGCTGTCCGCTAAATCAAGGATAGACCTTGAATCATTTTCAACATGTTAAGTTCTTAAGAGATTGAAGACAGAGATTGTGCAATAGAAAACACTGAGACATTGGTATCTGAAAAAAATTGTCATTGTTTGGTATGACTTCTGTAAGAAAATTATGCTGATCTGCAAAATTCCCAGTCAGATTCACAACTTTTTGTGCAGTTTGATCTCACTGTGAATCAGGTCTGCTGACCTGCCCATATATTGTTCATCAGTTCGCTCAGAGGGGTTGATTTGGTTATTTTAAAGCAAGAAAACCAGGTCTTTGCAGTAGATAGTGGAAAAAAAAAATCAGTGAAGATCAAGGTTTTGCCAGATGTGGCTTGAAAAGAGTGTGACCAAGAAGTAACCTCTGCTATATCATTTACATGCACACATTCATGTGCACACACGTACACACACGGCATGTAATCAACATCTGGTCATTGTTTATTCACCATAACCATATTTAGACATCTGATGGAAATGAAATAAACATTTGGACCAGTCAGTGTTATTTTTTGACCTTTGCTGCTGTTCATTCGGTCACTAACTTTTTGTGTGGCTTTGGACACTATTAAACTTCATGCCAGCTGACTCAGTTAACAATAAACAAATGAAAGGAGAAGCATTTTTCTTTTTACTTCATATATCAAGTGGCTTTAACTAGTGAGGAACTGACAAGAAAAAAATTTCCAATAGACCCGTTTGGAATGTCTGTAGGTGCTTGTAAATGAACCAGTGTGACAGGGTGATCATCAATAAGAACTTTGCGCTCACATTTGCCATATACAGCATCAGCTTGTCATACCACTTCTGACATATCTGAGGAAAATTAAAGAAGTATCTGGACTAGTCAATGTCATTATGACCTTCCGTGCTGTTTATCACATATTCTTATTGTGTGATTTAGACTTAAGTGTTTGACAGTCAGAAAAATGACAAAGAAATGAAGAAAAAGTTAATTTTGTTACTTTCTTACTTAAGTTGCTTTGTTTAAACTAGAAAATGCAGAGGGAAAAAGTTATTCAAGGGCCCATATTGGAAATTTAGGTACTTGATCTCAGATGACAATTTGTCATTGGCTCTGTGTCATTCCATAGATAACCTCTTTTACTGTGGTTCATTTTGATTGTTCAACTGTTGTAATTTGAATATCAGCACACAAAATGAGTGGAAGGGTTTGTGTCATTTTAACAAAAAAGTGATATTTCACATGAGAGTTTTTGCACCCAAAGAGTAGTTCTGATCTGTGAGAAAAGAATGGGAGAAGTTGGTCTGTCTGGTAAGAAGAGGAGCAGAACCCAGAAGGCAATGGCGGAGGTGCGAAAAGAGCTCCAGCTGCTTCTGGTTGAGGAGGAACAGTAGTGAACTTCATAAGGTTTAAATTTCCCAACTTGGAACAGGTGTCCTGTTAGCAGTGGGGTAAGACATCCGTCTAAAAAAAGCACACCTTAACCCCTTGAGCGCCAGTGTCTGTGTAAATGAGTTCATTCCTCTTGCCAAGGGTTTTTGGGCATTTTTGCTTAAAATAAACAAAAATTCATAGCTCCTCATCCAGCTTAAAAAAAAAAAAAAAACAACAGTGCATTTTAGGAATCTACGTTATTCCTGTATGTGTTGACATCAAAATCAAACAGAAATCTTTATCTGGGTATGAGCAGCATGCTGTTAAATAAACAAATGTGGAGAAAAGGATAAAATTTGTTAGAAAAGTATTTGTAAAATATAAACATACAGCTGGAAGTTTTCGCCAGTCGGAACTTTTATCCTTGGTTTCCACTAAATGGCAGTATTGCTGGGCTATAAAAATTTGGTAGTGAAAAATTGCTGGAAACCTACCTGACCTACAGCTGCTGATTGTCTGCCATGCCCCCTTGATACATTGCCTCTCCCTCTGCCGTGAATCCCACTCCTCACTTCAGTCCGTCTTCTCTTTCGCCCTGCACAGACTGAAAGCAAATCTTTGTGTGTGTCAGTTTCAAGCTGCTGAGAAAGACGCACGCTGGCTGGCTCACTTGGCGTACTGACGTTTGTCAGCTGGGTCAGCTTGACCCATCAACGATGCATGCACCAAGTCGTCACATTCCCATGTGTAGAGCGAATCGACTGACTCGAGATTTGAATCGTCTTTTTCTGGAATAATAATCGCTGTTTCAAGAGCAGAAAAGGTTTACGAGTTGATTGTAGGCCGCTAAGTCTGGGTGTTGTGTCGTCTGCTACTGTTGGTGAGTGAAAACTACTCGGAGCCAGTGGGGGTCTTCACTTTCAATGGACTTGGCACACAGTATGTGTACATGTCATGAAATATAATTTAATTGGCCTCTAGACCGGATCCTAAACCTTTGTCGTACTCAAAATAAGGTGGTGAAATGGGTAGAGTTTTCCAGCTAAAAATATTGAAAGATCACCGACCGAAATTTCGGTCGCTGGCACTAAAGCAGAAGTATTTTATTGACCGAAATATTGATCGCTGGCACTCAACAGGTTAAGACAGCCACCCATCCAAAAGTTGTGGGTTCGAATCCTGGCAGCGCCAGGGAAGAAAAAAGTTGGCAGTAGAAGGGCATCTAGGAGTCATGGCCTGGATGTGGCCTGGCCCCTGTAGAGTGTGAGGAGTTCAGGGCTGAAACATTTGTTTAAGGGGGGTTTTTTCTCTGAAGATCTTCTGCTGTCAAGCTCTCAGTTGAGTTTCTTCCTACTTGACTCAAATTTGGTTGCTAGTACCAATCATTTTTGTTTCTTTTTTTTTGCTTTTCTAAGTGCAATGTCCACATTGTAAGGGACTGGCAACTCTCATCAGCTGACATCTCCATCTCGGTCGCTTCAACTCGGAAAGAAATAACAATGGCTTGGATTGGCAGTACATTTATGACAGAATTGAAATTAATTTCAGAGAAGAATAAGTAGCACCAGGTGATACAAGTTTGAATGGTTTGGGGAAGCCTGAGAGTAGTTTGTATATGACCAGTAGTAATTTAAGCATTGCTTGCTTGGGGATATGCTAGTTGCAGGCTGAGATTAAATTGATTATGTATGATTGCTTGCAACAGATAGAATAAATCTTAGTTCATATCATCTGATACAGTAAATCTGAGTTCGTGTCATATCAGTATTAGCTGATTTTTGTCTGGCTTGGTCTGCAGGGAATTATGCGCAGGAGGCCCCAAAGGGCAGCAGCATCTGGCACAGCTGTTGGACGTATTGTGGCAGTCATCGGTGCTGTGGTGGATGTTCAGTTTTGACGATAACCTGCCACCCATTCTGAATGCCCTGGAAGTGGAAAACCGCAGCCCCCGACTTATCCTGGAGGTGGCACAGCACTTGGGTTAGTTTTTCCAAGATGATTAAAAAAGGAAAAAAGATCTCTTCGTAGGTTCAACTGTAATATTTTGTTGCACTGCTCCTGTGCATCAGTTTGAAAAGGTAACGAAGCTGAAAAATTGTTTTTGAACAAGATTAAGTATTTCAGTATTTACATTCCTTTTTTGTTTTGTTTTTTAACTTACAGAATGCCATTGGCAGTGCTATTGATTGGTATGCAGTCACTGACAAAAAGTGACGTACAATCTAGTCCTTGCACTAACATGAGTATATGCATTCGGTGAAGTACATATGTTCAAAGAGGCTTAGGTACATAGACTTGTATACCAATTTTGTACACACTGGCATAGTTATATGCATTCGCATTGATGTTTTTTAAAAGTGATTGCGTTACTGCACACACTACATGCATTCCTTAACAATCTGCGAAGTAGGTTATATGCATTATTGTATTGTTTATCATTATGATGATTTTGAAGCACAGAATTAGACATAAACATACTTGTGTATGCATAACAGGTGAGAACACAGTGCGCACCATTGCTATGGATGGTACGGAAGGTCTGATCCGTGGACAGGCCTGCAAAGACACTGGCACACCCATCAGAATCCCAGTGGGACCAAAGACCCTGGGCAGAATCATCAATGTCATTGGAGAGCCCATCGATGAGAGAGGACCAGTGGAAACTGACAAGTATGCCAGTGTTGTTTTACTGATCTGAGCATCTTCTTCTTTAGAAAAGATGCTGGTCAGGAACCAGTTTTTGGTGTAGATAGGTTTATGAGAATCTACAAATGCTATCCGAAGGGCATGCGGAATCTCCTACACACACACACACACACACACACACACACACACACACACACACACACACGCACATGTGTGTATTTCCTCATTACAAAAGAATCAAGTGAAAACTTGTTTTTGGTTGTTGTTTTTTTTGGTCACATTTCTACTGCAGTAGACCTGCATAGTTTCTAAATGTGTGAATTTGTGTTGTTTCAAATGCTGTTGACTGAGCAGCCTGTCAAGGAAAACGTAAGTCCAGTGGTTTCAGCTAAGGGTGTGTATGTGCCAGGTTTGCTGCCATTCACCAGGAGGCCCCCGACTATGTGGACATGAGTGTGGAGCAGGAGATTCTGGAGACGGGAATCAAGGTGGTGGACATGCTGGCCCCCTATGCTAAGGGTGGAAAGATTGGTATGTCTCTTCTTTTAAATTGTTTGAATATTTATTACAGCTATGGCACACTTCACAATGGCACTGAGGTTTTAGTTTGTTTTCTGTTGGGTTTTTTTTGCTACTGTTTGGAGACTATGAGCTTTGTATAACAGTATTAAATTTGAACTATTAGAGGTGGGATAATATGCTGGTATGCATGCATGCTGATGTTTCTTTGTATGTGCATAAAACTGATTATCATAAGAAGAATTCTTGTTGACAAAGCAAGCAGATTTTTTTGTGATCCATGGAGCAACATGTTTTGATTTTATTCTGTGAGTTTTTGTATTGTTTTTTGTCTTGTGTTTTTGGTTTAGTTTTGCTCTTTTTTCTTTTTGTTTTAGCAAGTTGCTAAAATCTCTTCTATTCAAAAAACCTTTGATGGAAATGGTTGACTGTTGCTTTGCTGCAGGTTTGTTTTTGGTGGTGCTGGTGTTGGGAAGACTGTACTGATCATGGAGCTGATCAACAACGTGGCCAAGGGCCCACGGAGGTTACTCTGTATTTGCTGGTGTGGGTGAACGCACCGTGAAGGGAATGATCTGTACCATGAGATGATCACCTCCAAGGTTATCAGCCTTACTGACGACACCTCCAAGGTATTTTGAAGTGAAAGGCTGTGCATGTGTAGAGAGAAAAACCAAAAATGTTTCTTGCTAACGCATTACATAATGTTGAAAGAAGAAGAATATGCTTATTGATTTTGTGTCCCTGGTTACATAGAGGAGTATGTGTTTGTCTGGTTCAGTGCATGTATTCACATGCATGATCTGTGATTTCTTCACTGTTTGAGAAATTTCTTTGAAACTAGATGGTCAGTGTTTTGTAGCTTTCCGTCAGTAGCTGTTGGTCGGTTTTTGTTTGTATGGTCCTGCATATTTTTATCCATTTATTGTTGAAATCTAGGCTTGTTGCAGTTTTTTTTTTATAGAACTTCTGTTTTGAAGAATTCATAATTTTGTAATTAATGAAGCCACATGTGCAGGTGTGGCATGAAGTTTAAGTCTTTCCTTAAGTTCTGGGAGAATTACAGCCCTTTGATATTCCAGCATTGCTGTTGATGCAGTTATTATTGAATGGATGCATGTGAAGATTTGCTTAATGAGAAACTTTTGGAGCTATGGGCCTTTGAGCTTGGAAGCATGGCAGGTTAATTCTGTAATCAAGCTTTTTCAGACTTTAAAGCTTTTCATTTTCAAGGGTAGTGTTTCTTGGAACTTACGATGACTTTGAACATCGAGTTTTGTCATTCAAATTAGTGTTGAAGAGTTTGGTTTTATGAAGATTTTTAGGACAGTTTGTCTAGTTTGGGCAGTTGTGGCCCATAGGATATAAACTCTGACATTGTGAGTCAAGCATTGCGCTTGCTCATGTTCCTTAAGAGGAATTTTATTCAAGTGTGACATACAAAGTCTTGTGTGCAGAAGACAAGGAAATTTGCATGTCAAGTCTTTTGACAACTCGTTGGGTTTGTAAGTTGAAAATGGATACAGTCTGTAGGATGGTGGTATATCGGCTTATGGGCCTTTGCGCTTGGGGAGGAGGAAGCATCAGGAGTGGGTAAGGTAAAACTAAATAGCAGTGATTATAAAAAATTTACACATCGAGAATACAGCTAATCAAAAGTTTGGTGTAAATGCTTGGCCCAGGTGTCACTGGTGTACGGTCAGATGAACGAGCCCCCAGGCGCTCGTGCCCGTGTCGCTCTGACTGGTCTGACTGTGGCTGAATACTTCCGTGATGAGGAGGGTCAGGATGTGCTGCTCTTCATTGACAACATCTTCAGATTCACTCAGGCTGGCTCCGAGGTAGGTGATAAAACAGTGACAGGCAGGTTCTCATTCCATGTTTCATCCTCAGTGAGCAGGAAATTTAGTGACTTAACTCTCTTGACAATCGGGCGCCCGCTAGCGCCCAACCGGAAATCACACAGCCAAAACGCTGAGTGCCTGCCAGCGCCCGGTAAAACATGTGTGGCAACAGTGGGCGCTGCCATGTTTCTCGTAGAAAAGGAAGTCTCGTGAGAACATGATTTCCTTCTTCCTGTAGCCATTTTCTACCATCTGCAAAAAAACCGCGAGTCGATGCGTGCCGTGGTTCTCGAGTTACGAATTTATTAAGTTTTGAAGTCGAAATGCTGTTTTTCACCATGGCTAACCTTGATTTCTGCCGTTCTATAATGAGATCTAGTGATGGAGATACTGTGATTTGTAGAATTTACAGCATAAGACTTGGTGAAAGTGCTGGGTAATGAAGCTTAGAGTGACCTAGATTTCGACTGGGATGAGGTTCAAGGTACGATGAGAAACGATTCGGAAGAAAGTTCTGAAGAGAAGATTTTTTTTTTCCCCCGAGTAAATGGCTCATGTGACATTCTTCAAACTTACGATATAGCAACATATGTATTCATAGGAATTTTAAAAATTATTTTCATTTCATTCTTTCCTTTCCTCTCTTTTAAATTACTTTTTTAATTGAGTAACCATGTTCAAATTACGGAGTTACCTATCTTGCCGATGGTTTTCGATGTAACTAAGCTCGGATAAGTGCATACTGAAGAGGGTTAATGCAACATACTACATCCCATTCCCTCTTTCCTTTTTTTTTTTCCCCTTTTTTTTTAATGTATATATGCCAAGTTTGATAGTTCGTTGCCAGTTATGTGTGTGTATCTGTGCATCTAAATACTTACGTGGAGACTTTTCTGTTTTTTTTAAATAAGTCCATGTTAAATCACAGCTAAATGTAAATGTGTCTCAGTATACTGTTTTTTTATTTTTTTTTTTTTTTTTTTTTCGGTTTCTTTGGAGTTTAAGATCAGGAAACTTTGTAAGAAAAAGTCTTTTCATTCAGAATCTCAGGCTGTAGTAACTGGCTCAACCGTTCAGAGTATTGCACTTGATTAATAGTCCTGTCTAAAGCATTACCCGAGACCCTGATTAGCTCTCTTCTGTATGCACTTAACCAGCACTTACTTGCGCCGAAACCAGCACTTACTTACGCCGAAAACCTACGGCAAGAAAAGTAACTCCTAATTTGAACATGGTTACCCAGTTTAAAATTAATTTAAAAGAGAGGAAAGGAAATGATGAAATGAAAATAATTTTAAAAAGTGGTACCAATGTATATGTTGCTATATGATAAGTTTGAAGAATGTCACATGAGCCTTTTATTAAGGGGGGGAGCGTCTTCAGAACTTTCTTATGAATTGTTGTTCATTAATGTCATCCCATTCGAAATCTAGGTCACTCTCAGCTTCATTACCCTGCACTTTTACTAAGTCTTATGCTGTGAATCCTACAAATCAGCTCATCTTCATCACTGAATCCCATGATAGAATGCCAGAAATCAAGATTAGCCATGGTGAAAAAATCGTTTAAAAAATCGTAACTCGGGAACTACGGCACATATTGAGTTGTGGTTTGTTGCAAACGGAAATGGATTGTAAAAGGAAGTCACATTCTGGCAAGACTTCCTTTTCTATGAGAAACATGACGGCGCCCATTGTTGCGACATGTTTTACTGGGCGCTGGCAGGCGCTCAGCCATTTGGCAGTGTGATTTCCGGTCGGGCGCTAGCGGGAACGTGCTTGTCAAGAGAGTAAAAGATATGAATTTGTGTAAGGCTGTTGTTCATCAGCAGATGTTCTGGTTATGTGAGAATAAAAGCACTCTCCTGTAAATTGATCAATGAATAAAAGTCTTTGGTTTAAAGTTTGTTGTTGTTTTGATTGAAGCTTGCATTGGATTGCGTGGAATTCTTCGTGTCAGAACCTACCTAATTGTATTACCTTTCACCCAAAGACTGTGTGTGAGTGTGTATGTGTGTGTGTGTGTGTGTGTGTGTGTGTGTGTGTGTGAGAGAGAGAGAGAGAGAGAGGGGGGGGGGGGGGGAGAGAGAGGGAGAGAGCCTCATTCCTTCAGTGTGTGGTAGATGAAATAAGAAAAAAGTAGAGGTGATTTTTGATGGATAAATTCCTGTACAAGCGTGGTTGTGTCTGCAGGTGTCTGCCCTGCTGGGTCGTATCCCCTCTGCTGTGGGTTACCAGCCCACATTGGCCACTGACATGGGTACTATGCAGGAGAGAATCACTACCACCAAGAAGGGGTCCATCACCTCTGTGCAGGTACTGTATTATCCTCTTTTGTCATTGGTTCTGTGGAATATTTGGTTCCTGTTGGGCACCATCTGTTTTCTTAAACTTTGTGGTAAAGTTCATAGGAATTGCTTGCGTTAAGCTTCATTTTAGTGTTTGTGGAGCAGGTGGAGAGGTATATTCTTAAAAGACATTGTGAAGAATTAGAATTGTTATTGTGTTAAAGCACGTACAGTCTTAAAAAATGAATAATTGTTATTGTGTTAAAGCACATAGAGTCTTTTAAAAAAAAAGAGAGAGGAGGAGAGAGAATGATTCAGAATAATTCGCAAAATCCATGCCTCTGAGTCAGAACATAATCATCTAGAATTCTTTAGTTTGAATCTTGGATCATACTTTTGGTCATTTGAATTACAGTGTTGAATTATGAGAAAATACAGGTTCAGTGGTTGTGGTCCAATGAGGTAGATAAGTGACATTTAAGCCCACGAAGAGGTTCCACAGCATATGAAGAGGCATACCTTGGTAGATAGGGTGTATAGGGTGTTTGAATAGAATCTGTGCAAAGTCTGTTCTCCAAGAAATTATGTATTTTATCAAGAGACATACACACTTCTGGAATCTACATTTTTTCTGCAAAGCAGGTATGTTTGTAGAGAGAATTTCACTTGCTGTCAGTAAAGGGAAGACGTTACGGGAGATCAGTATTATTGCTTACTGTTGATCGTTTCCGAGAAGGAGCCACATTGTATGTTCCTGTCTCTCAAATTCTGTTGATTCCTGTTACCCTTTGGTTTGTACTTATGTATGTTTCTCATTTTTCTGTCGTGATAGGCCATCTACGTGCCCTGCTGATGACTTGACTGACCCTGCTCCAGCCACCACTTTCGCTCACTTGGATGCCACCCACTGTGTTGTCCCGTGGCATTGCTGAGCTGGGCATTTACCCTGCTGTGGATCCCCTGGACTCCACATCTCGAATCCTGGATCCCAACATCGTGGGAGAGAGGAGCACTACAAGACAGCCCGTGCTGTACAGAAGATTCTGCAGGTGGGTTGGTATTTCCCAGGTGGCTCAGAAGAGCAATACTGCTTCCTGAAGATTCAAGTTTTGTCATTTTGAATCGAAACCAGAAGTCTGCGGTCTCACTTTAGAGTGAAAGAAACTTGAAAAATTTTGTGTATGTGTATTGCTGTGTAGTGTCTTGGGACATTGCCATTTGCAGACCAGTTGCTCCTTTCTGTTAGTTATCTGAGGGTGTCTGTTCTGGTTCATTCTTTTGCAGTCTCTGGTGAAAACAGGCATGGCTGTATGAGTGTGTGTGTGGTGAAAAACATTGAAAACTAGTATTTTTTGTGTGTATATGCAGGACTTCAAGTCTCTGCAGGACATCATTGCCATCCTGGGTATGGACGAGCTGTCTGAGGAGGACAAGCTGACGGTGTCCCGTGCCCGCAAGATGCAGCGCTTCCTGTCCCAGCCGTTCCAGGTGGCTGAAGTCTTCACTGGCTCCGAGGGCAAGTATGTGCACCTCAAGGACACCATTTCTGGATTCCAGAAGATTCTGAATGGTGAGTATGGGTTGCCCCTTCATCATTTGCCTGCATGAGGAAGCGTTTGATGGTTTAATAGATGTTGAAGTTGGTAATCTGATTTCACTTAAAATGGAACAGATGGGACAAAATCGGATGATAGACTAATGAAAGTGTGTGTGTGTGTGGAAATTCTGTGCAGTGAGTCAACAACAACAACAACAACAACAACAACAATAACAACAAAGCGAAACAGAAAAACAGAAAAAAATCCCAAACAAACCTCACCACAGAAACAAAATGGTAGTTGTTTGTGGTTTCTAGTGTGTATGGATACAAATGCAGATTTATATGTGTGGATGATATTTTAACTTGCTGTATTTTTCTGCTTTTTTTCTCCCCTCAGACTCTGTATCTCTCTCTCTAGGACAAAAAGTAACTAACTGTTTCAGTGAAAACGCACTTGGTCAGATGATGTGTGATGGTTTTGATCATGCTCTTTCAGTGTGATAGTTGTTTTACAGTGGTTTCCTGTTTATTTCTTATTGCACTGATAAAAGATTAAAGAGACTGAAGTGGATAAATTGAATTTTTGACTCTGACATGTTTTCGTATGTGATTTTTCTATTTAGCAAGGACAGGTTTGTCAAATATGGAAACACAATGTAGCTGAACTAAATTCCAAAAAGAGTTGGCAAAAGAAAAAGGAAAAAAAAAATTCATGAAAAAAGGGCAGTGATGCCATGATTGTCTGAAACGGTTTGTTCAAGTGGCTTGTTTGAGATGGACAAAGCAATGAACAGGTGGCCACAAGAGTAAAAATAGGTGTACTATCTTTGTTTTAACAGCAGTGTTCATCCCTTTTGTGAATCGGTCTTGACTGCATTATCTGCCCATAATGCTGAACACAATTTGGAGGGATGGTTGCCCACGAAAATGAAATGCAGATGCTTACTGTTTGGTTCATCCATGAATTGATATTGATTTAGTACTTTAGTAGAGAGTAATTTGGAACTTGTCTGTCATGTTTATTGTAAAACACTGAGGACATGCATAAATTGAAAGGGGGAAAAAAAGAGAGACTTGATATTGTAATTAAGGAGACTGTTCAAGTATTTTTGTCTTCGTTAGTGTTTTCAGTTAAGTATTCATTGGTTTATCATTGCACAATGTGTCGCATAGACTTTATCTCAGATATTAGGATGTCATTCTCTGAATGTTTTTTGCCGAAATGAATTCACTTCTGTTAAAGACGTGATGAAGCATTTCAGTGTTTTCCATTTCTATTTATGTTTTTATAAACAATCGCCTTTTGTGAAAACTTCATGCGATACTGATGCATTCACTTCCAGACAGAATTTCATTTTGTGCTGATCCAAGTGATGTAGGTGGCTAAAATTGTAACTTTTGTTTCTCATTTGAATGAAGGTACCAATGTGACATGATTGTATTGTAGGCCCGAGCAAAGTGACATACATACCAGTCAGTAGGTGTTCCGTCCAGATGTGTGACACATGTTATACAAATATTTTTCAAATCTGTTCTTATCCTCCTCCACCGTCCCTTCACCTTTCCATCAGAAGCCTATTTAATTGCAACTTAGATTTGGACCAGCTTGTGTAGGTAAGTTTAACTGCAACTCCTTTTGGTACATTTAAAGAAAAAGATCACACTGACTTGATATCACAAGTTATGGCGTGAGAAATTTGAATATAATCCAGGAGAAGGTTTAAAAAAAAAGTTGCAGTAGCAGTGCACATACAATCAGACATACAGTCCCTCATACAGTCTTTTCCTACTGCTCTTCCTCCTAACCCTGACCCCTCCCTCCCTCCTTAATTCTATGTGTCTGTCTGTCTGTATGTCTCTCTCTCTCTCTCTCTCTCTCTCTCTCTCTCTCTCTCTCTCACACACACACACACACACACACACACACACACACACACACACACACACGCACACACGATCTCTCTCGCACTCACACAGAGTAGACTATATCTTGTGAAATTAGCTGTGCAGACTAAAATTACTGACAGTTAGAGGGATGTCATTAGATAACAGCAGTCAGTATTTACTAGTGTTTTTTTTTTATCATTAAGCTAATTTTTTGCGGAATGTTGCACATGTGTAATTGTTTTGATGGTCATGAGAATCTGCATGGTAAACTGTCACGTTTTTACAAGATAGAAATGGGGAAATTTTACATGCTTGCCTTTTGAATAAGTTAATTGAGAGCTTAAAACATTTACAAGAGAAAAACTTAAAATGGTCAAAAGGTGTCAGACTGTTGAAATTGACATGCTCAGACTATTTTCTCTTGTAGCTAGAATTGTATCTTGCACTGTATATGTGTGTTGATATCATATATTTTAATTGATTTTTGTTTGAAAATTTAAGGCTTATTTGTGCTTTTCAGTCAAATGTTCTTTTGACCAATTCTCCATAGATGTTTAAGGTTTATGTAGCTTTCAAAATCACTGTTTGGTGAATAGAACAGTTGCAGAGCTTAATCTAGAGCGCGGGATTGGTACAATCCCCCAAAATGTGTTCCTTCCCGCAATTATCGAGTCTTAATTCAGGCAGACTCCCGCACATTTGCAGAAACTGCCCCCGCCCTGTTCACTGATGGTTGCGGGCGCTCATTTGTCGTCTGTTTGAAAAACTGAATTTAGGACTGAGCAGGAGTGAATGATTTGTTGATATTTCATTGGCTGTTAGTGTAAATCAACCAATCGGCGGCATTCATCTCCTCCATCTCGATCACCAACGAGAAGTTGTGAGAGTTTACGGCGCCGTATTGGATATTTTTTTCAAAATAAAGTGTGCACCCTCTCTGTTCAACTTTGACTTTCGTGGAGAAAAAGTGAAAAAAAAAAAATTCTGTGCCATGCGAGGGTGGCGGAGATCATGAAGAAACCGCAGTTGTTTAATCTAGATGATTTGATCATGGTGTGTTGAAGTCTATGTACAAAGGTGGAGGAGGTTTGTAACGTGGGGTTGGAGGGGGGGGGGGGGGGGGGGGTGCCCCCCTTTTTTTTTGATATGGGGGGGGAATTGCCCCCCTTTTTCAAAAATCCTAGATTAAGCTCTGAGTTGGGAGCGCATGGTGATTAAGGCCCTAATGAAGTTGGATTTGCTGTGTGATTTTTTTTTTTTAAATAAACAGATTTGCATTTTTGAATATCTTGCAACTGTTTAAGATTTTTTCCCCCATTGTGCTGACCGGGAAAATTAGATTTGAATTCTTACGGTTTCACTCTTATCAATGGACAGTTGGATATATTTGGAAAAGGTTGGTGTCCTTGCATCCCCCACATTGCATGTACAATGTGTGCACAGAACAGTGTAAACATGTATCCGACCAGTTGAGTTAACTAGCATACTTGGCATATGCTGATTTTAATCTTTTGAGATGGTGTTTCTCTCTGTTAACAGGTGATCTGGACCATATTCCTGAGGTGGCCTTCTTCATGGTGGGAGGCATTGAGGAGGTGGTTGCAAAGGCTGAACGCTTGGCCGCTGAGCAGAATTGAACACACAGCCACTAGTACATTGTCATTCATAGTTTTAAGCCTCCTGTTTGCATCAGTGAATGATAGTTGTGAATTGTGCAAACCAGTGGCTGCAAGGCATACTTGGTTCATCGTGAATGCGAGATTGGACTGGACTTGACACAGTTTTGTAGATTCTGAAGGGAGTAATTTTAGTGTGTGTTGTTTACACAAGATCTAATTCGATAATAAATTGAAGTTGTAAACCACTTAATGGCTGTTTGTATTTCCTCTGTGTGTGTGTGTGTGTGTGTGTGTGTGAGATTCACTTTTCCCGCAGCTGCAGTCTGGATGGATTTATAATCGGTCTTCATGAAGTTACATCCACTCAAGCCTAAGCTGGCTGTTCTGCATCTGCAGACATGCATATGAACACAAACTCCAATTACATGCAAGTAAATACCATTAAATGGATGGTCTCAACTGTGCTACTTGTTTGCATGTGCTTTAAAAGTGGACAAGTTGGTGACACAAGTTGTACCATTGCCAACAGTGAAAATGTTAGTTACTTTATAAGGTCAAACCCCATCTGACATGGTGTACAGTTCTGTGCTTGCTTAAAATCACAGAAACTGGAATTTATTTGGAAGTTGACAGGCAGCTCTTCAGTAATTCCATTTCACCAGTAGCAGTTTTCTTCATTCTTTTGTAGGGACGCTCTAATTTGACAGACAATTGGAGAGAAATGTCCAGATGAAAGAAACAAGATGCTTCAGACAATTCCAGTGTGATTTGTGCGAAAGACGTAGGACAGCATGTGAAAATGAAACTTGACAAACAAGAACTTTCTCTCAAAAATATATGCTGCCATTAGTTTGCACTTTTTAGTGATTTGAGTTGCAAGAACATCTGGTCAGGGATGTGGAAACTGCGGAAATGCAGAAATATGTTTTTTTTTTTGCTGTTTTTTTTTTTTTGTTTTGTTTTTTTTTTAATCTTATAACCTTTCTGCAGTGCATTAAAAATGGTGAGTTTGTAGAGAAGTTTTCAGTGACAGCAGTTCATTTGCAGTATATTCCTTTAGCATTTTTTTGCAAGTTTTTGTTTGCCAGCTTTGACTAGATGCGCTGCCATACAATTTGTCATTTGTGAAGGTGAGCATGCAAAAGCTAGATCCAAAGAAAAACAAAGCAATACATATTTAACTTGGCTTGTTTGGCCAATATTTTTGTTTATATCCAGTAGGTAACTTTATCTGGCTGCTGAATGCCTTTTTTCCCCACCCTTCTTGCATCCATCATTTACTGCTGTCACACGAAAGTGATGGTTATGATCCCGAGTTGCAATTTTGTCTTGCCAAAATTTTTGAAAAGAGCGTTTTCGCATACATTGCACACACACATTTGCACAAATAAGCGTGCATGAGCACACATGAGTGGTCAGTGAAGTCTGACCTGTGTACCCATTTCATTTTGACATATTTTCTACACATTTGATTACAAGAATGACAGGATGATGAAATGAAAATGTGTCAAAAAAAGAAGGTATAGAGATGGAAGTTATTTAGCAGTAATAGCCCACATGAAGTTTACCCATGGTGGTGTCTTGTATTCTGACCGAAGAGTGATGAATCTTGATAACTATCGCGCACAAATCAACTGCTATTTCAGCAACCTGCCAATAATATGAACAACAATATCGACTGTAGGACCAGAATTATCAAACAAATTGACAAGAGGGCATGTATTTGGACCCGGGTATGTTGATGCATACCCCATATAGCTTGCCCTCGGACGTATGATGGGGAAATGAAAATGAAACCCCCTTCCCCTACCCATCCCACAATACTATCAGAAAAAGTACACCAATACCAAATTTATGATAAACTGGTGTCTGAAGTGGGCAGAAATCTTGGGTTTGAATTTTGCATGGACAGCTAAAGTTGCATATCCAGGGGAGAGGTGACAGTGTGCTTAAACACTTCCCCATGAAAGGAAATGTATTAGCAAAAAACAAAAAACATAAAAAAAAACAGGTACATTTTGACCGAACAATGGCAAGATTTTGTGCCTTTCACCCTCACATGGAGAGAAAAATAAGAGGGAGCTGAAGAACTAAGGGCCATATGGTAAGCTGGGTTAAAATAATGAAAACCATAAAACTGTGTGCCCTCTGCCCTCCATTGCACTTGGGGTGGTGGTCTGAGTGCCTATTTTACCGAAGTTCAGAAAGTAAATCCAGATAGAAGATTTACTATGCAAACATTTGTGACAGCTGTTTCGAAGACAAGAATGTATATGAATGATGCAAACTGCCTGCTGTGAGAGGTCACAATTTTATGAATAACTGATGAATAATTTGCATTGATAAATTGATGCACCCCTGTTTTGCTAAGGTTAGGGTGCGTGAGAAAGATGACAGAAAGTGACATTCATATTCATCGTACTTTGTTTCCCATCACATTTCCGTGAACATGCGTTTGTATATGCTGACACAACTATCGTTCCTCCTCTTTGTTTGCCTTCTCCCCATCATTTATGCATAAACATGCAGACAGACTATCGCACAGCGCACAATGTGACAGCAGAAAGCTAATGCTGAAAGTAGAACTATGGCACAACCACATTCGCTTAGGATCCCTTTTGTTTTTGCATGAACAGCTCTTGAATGAACTGCCCTGTAGTAACAGAAAGTGATGTATGTAGTGTCACTTTCAATCCATTTATCAAGAATTCTGTCTGGCAGGTGTGACACAACTCAAAAGCGGAGTGCAATGCCACACTTACTTTATTTCTTCTTTCTCTCTCTGCGCACTATGGTCTTCAGGGATCGCAGCTGTTGAGCAGCATATGTATGGAGTAGTAGTTGCGCAGTGGCACTTCGATGAAACGGAAATCGTTTTCCCCTCAACTTCACGTTTCGCCCCGGGACTCGATAGAAGGGAGGCTACCACTGCTTGGCCATTTTAAAAAAAAACTCTGGATTGTTTCCCATGTTAGTCGATTGAACTGTGAAGAGCGGGCACACGTTTTCGACTTGCCGATGAAGTCAGACATAGTCTGATTTATCCGCGGTCGAATACACTTGTATGTTTTTCGTGGATCCTGAGATTATAATAATGAAAAAAAAAAAAAATATGGTGGAGGAAAGTCGTTGACTCTGGACATTCATTTTATTTAAACATGAAAATATTGGCCTTAGTTTTCAATGTTTGCGATATACGATATACATGATCTCTCTCTCTCTCTCTCTCTCTCTCTCTCTCTCTCTCTCTCTCTCTCTCTCTCTCTCTCCAGGCCAATAAAACGTTTAAGTTTTGAGAGACACAGCAAGATCATAAGAACACTTTGTGCTTTGTGCGAATGATGCATATTTCATATTTTATGCTCTTAACTTGTATAAACCACAGTTGACATAGATCTACCTCGTCATTAGAGATCGTGGCCTAGTACTGTGTGTGTTTATCCCACGTCATCTATGGACGTACATACGGTGAACCATTGACACTTTGGAAGTTCATTTAAAAATCATCAGTATGTACGCGCCACTCCCCAATTCTGAATAACTCCAGCCTCTTCTGTATTTTCACAGGGTTTTAGAAAACGACCGACTGGTGATATAGCTCGTGACCCGCGATTTCCATTTTTCTGTCTCTTTCAATTTATGTTGACCATATGACACACCAAATAATGATACTACGCGACTTTCCAAACTCCACCGTATATTTGTGAAAGAACGACGCAGCACAAACTAACTACGATTAGAAAACT
>JADBJO010000240.1:0-12500 GCA_016801955.1 Conus betulinus | reverse complement strand
AGATGATGCAGCAAAAATATATTTAGAAGGCAATAAATACATCGATTTCCCCCTGAGTATTTTTTTTCTTACTTGGTTGGACCATTGTACAATTATAATTTAACACATATTTGCAAACTACTCTGCTAAATTGCACGTGCCGCACACCCCGGATAAGATCCCTTTGTGTATGAATTAGAATTAGAAACAAAACAAAACAAATCAAAACAAAACAAAACAAAACAAAAAAAAACATCGCTACAAAAGCGACAGCCTTATTAGATACATCACACCGGAACAGTACCCCTAAGGACAAAATTACACCGTGAGAAACATGTAGCATTTCTATGTTATTGATACTTCTTTATGAAAAGAACCATTCGCTAAGCTGGTGACATTAACCCGATAAGATTCAGCTTTGATTGCGCTATGCACTTTTCTGTACTATTTCAAATTCTTTGCCAGTTGTTTTTTTTTGACTGCTGGAACAATTATTCAGTAGTCTCTAGCTGTACGTTGTCTCTGATATCTCTGTGAGCAAATGGGATGCCCTGTCCCGCTGACGCTTGTGTGCTGTCCTTAAGGTGGCAACAACCACGGTAAAAAGCACATGCAAGACTGGGTTGATGTTACTGCAGGTGCGAACTGACTCCAGGTGTACTAAACCAGGGATCGCAGTGAAAGCGAAAACCCGGCCATGGCATGCATCATTTACCTTTTGTGATCTTCCGACGACAAGACAGTTTCCAGCGCCGTTGGTGAAATTTATTTCCGGTCATGAATTTCACAGTTTGGAGTGCGTCGACCATCTTGCTGAGGTGAGTCGACTCTTTGCCCATTAATAGATCGAGGAAAAAAAAAACAACTTTTGTTTGAAAAAAGGCTCATTAATGAAATACTGAAGGACACTGTCCTTCCTTGTGTGTTGCTTTGTGTGATTGTGAGCAATGGGTCACAACATGGTATTGACAACGGTATGGATTGACAAGACTGAATCTACATTGAATATGTTGAGTGGATGCAGAGGTTAAACTGTCACTCCCACATCTCGAAGCTGCGTTCCAACTGGTCAAAATATAGAGTATTCCGACTGGCTACAATGACTGAGGCTTTTATCTTATTTTATTTCTATTAGACGACGCGTTGCTCCACAGATCTTACGAAACAGTGCGTCTGTCCATTCATCATTTTTCTTCCATGGTTTAGTGACCAACAGGAAGGTTTTTGTTTTTTCGCCTTTTAATCCGTTCGACCAAGAATGGCACAGCAAGATCCCAAGAAAGTATTGAAATTAAGCACGAGCAATTTCCGATTTCACCAGCAAAAAGTCGATTTTTGAGAACCGGAAGTAACTTTCCCCGACATGTTCCAAACCATGGCACACTGGACCATACTTAATGTGAAGTGAACATGCGTGTCTCTCCTTCTACGATCCCTGACCAGACTAATGTGAATCTCTTCCCATTAAGGTTTTTACCCTTCAACAGGCCAAACCCGCCAACTTTTGCTAAGAGAATGTTTAGTGTGTATAGGACATACTCCTCCACATATGCAACTTCTCCTCTTCTGCCAAGAGAACTTTGTCCAGAGATAATATAAAATGTACACTCGAAAAAGAATAAGAGACATTATAACATTGTCTAGGCCAAGAAGCCATATTTCCGAATCTAAGGAGAGACGCTGCCGGACCCCCCCCCCCCCCCCCCCCCCCCCCCCCCCTCCCCCCGACCTGGTTTGTTTTACAAATATTACTTCCAAGTTGATAAATAGTTTCTGACACACTATGGGCCTACAGTTTACAACTGATAGTTAAATGAAGATTCCGTGACTGAACGAGCGTGTGATGAAACCCTCACCAGGGAGGGGGAAAAACAAAACAAAACAAAAAACAAAAACGAAAAAAAAAAAAAAACCCAAACATACAAACAAAAGCACGGTGGTGACGACAAGATCCAACGAAAGAGAAAGACGGTGCACCTGCGAGTGTTCGACATACTTCTGACGCTAAGATAGTAGTTCATCTCATCGCGAGAATGGCGCTTTCTCACTTTCCTCAGGATCTGCAAACACAGACATAGACCGCCATAGGAGCCAACATTAACACAGCTGAACATCATGACAAATCAAAGGATCGGTTTGGGGAGAGGCGGGTATGAAAACGGCGCACAGGGTGAGGACCAATCAGACGAGAGTTATTACGGTGGAGTTGGAGGAGGGGGGAGGGGGGGGAGCGGGAAGGGGGGGGGGGGGGCATAAATAAGAGCCATTTCCGTTTTGACGTCCAGCCCTAAAAGGAACATGTATCTTGTGTTGCATCAAAGTCGAAAACGATTTTTTAAACGGAGAATTTACTGAATCAGATTTTCCACCCATTTCTTTCTTTTCCTTTCTTTCTTTTTCTCCTCAAGCGGCACAATGGTGTATGTTCACAGATGCTATCTGCTGGTAGACTGCAGAGAAACAAAAAGTAGATACATAAGAAAGATATCAGTTGTTTTTGCATATAAGATCAGACCAATTACAAAGGGAGATAAGCTTAACCAAAGCTTGCTTTCTTTCTTTAAAAAACAAAAACAAAAACAAACAAAACAAACAAACAAAAACAACGAATAGCGGTAGACTCGTTTTCTTTCTTTTCTTTTCTTTTTTTTTTTTTTAACTCTCTCTTCCTTTTTCACTAATGTCTCAATTCATTTGTAGCATTATTGTATGAAGTAATAGGTTTCTTTATCTCATTCTAAGTTACAATGAAACTGAAAGGACTGCGTAATGTTTACATGTTTTGCACTAGTTACCCATTGATTGTTGCACACACACACACACACACACACACACACACACACACACACACACACAGAGAGAGAGAGAGAGAGAGAGAGAGAGAGAGAGAGAGAGAGAGAGTTACATATATATATATATATATACATATGTATATATTGAGTGGTTGATTCATTGATTGAAATGAGTTGTAAGCTTTTTATAGACGGCAGAGAAAGAAAGAAATCAACAAAGAATCGAACAAAATATACACACAACACCCCCCAAAAACAAACAAACAAACAAACAAACAAAAAACTAAGGAAACACAAAAAAGACAACAAACAAACAAAAAACAACAGAAAACAAAAACAACACAAAGCATTAAAAAAAAAGAAAACCAATGAACTTTTTCGCAGGTATATTCTGGAGAAAAAAAAAAGTCGAAAACTTCTCGTTGGATGGCATTCTTACCTTGCATAAGTAAAAGATTTTGGTTTAAAGGCATAGAAAGATGACATTGTTGACGCGTTTGAAAATTACACCACCTCAGTTGTGGGGTTTAAAACGTGTGTGTGTGTGTGTGTGTGTGTGTGTGTGTGTGTGTGTGTGTGTGTGAGTGAGTGAGAGAGAGAGAGAGAGAGAGAGAGAGAGAGAGAGAGAGAGAGATACATAGAGAGAGAGAGAGAGAGAGAGAGAGAGAGAGTGAGTGTGTGTGTGTGTGTGTGTGTGTGTGTGTTAGAGAGAGAGAGAGAGAGAGAGAGAGAGAGAGAGAGAGAGAGAGAGTGTGTGTGTGTGTGTGTGTGTGTGTCCTCACTTCACGCACGGAAAGCGAATCAGGTCTTCATCAGTCCTCAAAACACTTTAAGGGATGATGACAAACATGATCCATGAAGTCTTTTTTTCCCTTCAATTTATGTAGACAAATGATGCAAAAGAATGCCTTGAGTAGATCGGAGATGGGACAAAGTGGTGTCCATGGGCTCTGATTTCACCCCAACCTCTACACACTGGAGTCTCACGGTCTAGCAAATGTAGCGTAGCGTATAAACACCCCAGCTCGAGTCTGGGAAACAATGCGTAGACAAAGAGGAAAGAATGGCAGCAATACCTTGCAGACTAATCTCCCCTATCCGAGGATACCAGGCCGAATTTTTACAATACAATATAGTATCATACAATACTGAAAAAAAAAAGAAACTTTACAGATTATGGAAAGAGAAATCGAGAAGAGACTAACAAGAAAAATTGGCCCTGGTCAAGATATCATCAAGTCTACTGGTAAACACTTTTTTTTTTGTTCACTCGTGTAACACACAACACGTGTGCTTTTCCTATCAAACAATCCCACACGCGTGTGTGTGAGCGAGAAAAAAAGGCTCATATAAACACGGAACTGATAATGAGACTACGCATGAAATTGACCCCCCCCCCCCCCCCCCCCCCCCCCCCCCCAAAAAAAAAAAAAAAAAAAAGTACGATCTCCTTGCTAATAAGCAAAATTTTCAGACTTACAACTCGCAACACGTAAATTTTCCACGCTGTCACATATGCACAAAAACGGCTAAGTAAGTGAAAATAAAATAGACGCGAACGAGGGGTGAGTGGACGAGGACACACATTCCAGAATTGGGACCAGCGCCCCCCCGCCGCCCCCCCCCCCCCCCCCCAAATTCCCTTCCCCCTTTGACCACCCTCTTCCACCTCCTCACCCTCTACCCTCTCCTCCCCAATCCCCTTCGTCTGTTAAAATTAAACGTGAAGTACACTTCATTCGGCGAACTGCAAGGATAAGTGTTCTTGATAGTCTTTCTTTCCCCTCTTCCTCCAAGCCCCCCCCCCCCCCCCCCCCCCATCCCAATCAGTTACGACTGTCCCTTTCTGTCTGTCTGTCTGTCTGTCCCTCTCCCTCCCTCCCCCCCCCCCCCCCCCCCCCTTCCTCCTCCTCTCTCTCTCTCTCTGGTTTAGATGTAGGGAGGCATCAACTCCAAATTTGTCGCAGTGCGCTTCTGGTAGAAAAGACTGGCATGTAACAAGGCATAACCTTGATCCCCACCACCGTTCCAGCCTCCTGGTAGCTATTTCGTTCGTCAGCCCCCTCCTTCTGCTCCCCTCCTTTCCACGAGGCAGTTTTGATTCCCGTGAGAGATGTTACAGACAATTTAAACTATCAGCGAAATGGGGAGGACCAGAAGGCCAGGAGTGCTGTCTCCAAACAGTTCTGTACATCCAAACAACGTGAAACAGTCGTAACTGTGTAATACTGATCATGCTCATCATAATGTTAGCAATAATGATGATTTTAAATAACACGAACGATGAAAACTCTATGCATTCACAGACTGATTTTCCAAAATAAAGCACAGTCAAACAACAAGTGCCTCATATGTCATCGTGAGAATGAATGAAAAGTAAAAAAAAAAAAAAAAAAAAAAAAAAAAAAAAAAAAAAAAAAGAAGAAATGTTCATGTTGCATCAATTCAGAGTAGTCATGCTGTTTTGTTCATGGAGTATCGGTGTATAGGTTATGTTGTTTATTTTACTGCATGATCCAAAAGTTACGTTTTTTTTTCTCTTATGCAGTTCATGAACAAATGTGTTCATTGCCGATGCATAATAAGTCATGTCTTTTTTTGTGTGTTCACGCATCATCGACACATGATAAGTCAGTTTGCATTTTTAGGCATTATCATCACAAAAACAAAATCATGTTGTTATGTTAACGCATTACTAATGCATTGTCATGGACCGAGGAAAGGACATATGGAACAGAAAAAGTCCGTACGTTGTGATCTTCAGGATATTTAGCTTTGATGGATTGTTACGTGCTTTATGATCAGGACGACGAATATGTCAACGACGACAAGGATGAGGATGATGATGATGATGATGATGATGATGATGATAATGACGATGACGATGATGATGATGATGACGACGACGGCGACAATGCAAAAGAAGAAGAAGAAGAAGACAATGATGATGGTGAGGAGGAGGAGGAGGAGGAGGAGGAGGAGGAGGAGAAGAAGGAAGGAATGAATGAAGGAAGAAAGGAGGAGGACGAAGACGAAGAGGAGGAGGAGAATAAGTCGTAGTAGTAGTAGTAGTAGTAGTAGTAGTAATAGTAGTAGTAATAGTAGTAGTAGAAGAAGAGGAAGAAGAAAGAAGAAGAAGAAGAAGAAGAAGAAGAAGAAGAAGAAGAAGAAGACGACGATGATGATGTTGATGATGATAATGATGATAATTCGAAACATTTCACAAATGTATTCTGACAGCTTAAGAAGGTAAAGAAACGAAAAGTTCGTCCTTTCCTTACAGACAGATAATTCTGAGCTAGAACTGTTCCCAGTAATAATGCAAAGATGTGTTTTGCCCTCTATATAGAACAGGGCGAAAAAAAACATGAAGAAGAAGCTGCAATCTACTTACAGCAGTTTGGTCTGGCACTGAAAAGCAACTGATATCAAGCCGTACTATATCTACAATAAGCAATTTGTCGATTCATTTTTCTTTGTATCCACCAGGTTCTGCTTCTTTCTTTCTCTGTGATTTATTACATGCAAACATATGTCTCAAAAAAGCAAACTCACATACAATAAAATCATCACAAGGACAAGCATAAGAAACAAAACGAAGCAAAACGAAACAAAGCCCAGCAACAAATATTAATATAAAAACACAAAACAAACCCAGCAACAAATAAATGATACAAAACCAAAACAATTAAACAGAACTGAAAGAAGTAAAGAAAGACGACAGCAAAAGCAGCAGTAATAGAAACGTGAGAAAAAAAATGAGATAAAAGAACCCTAAATTAATTGTTTTATATATATATAAAAAAAACGTTTCTTAGTTTCGTTTCTGACTCTGAATATCACTGTGGCATGTTTACTTATGACCACGTTTTTGTATTTTTATTTGTAACCCATGTAGTCTGTTTATGACCAAGCTATACACATGTGAATGGATATCATAAAGTACTTACTTTTGCAGACATTGGACATTTACTTCCCCAATACATTCTCTTCGGTGAAATGTCGACCATTCCAGGAACGCTTTCAGTTGTGGACACTGGCATTGGTTTTTCTCCCCCCCCCCCCCCCCTTCCGATCTGAATCTTTTATGTTCAGTGTTATTAATATGACTATAGCTACAGTTATACCCGTAGATCCTTTTGCCGTCAAGGGGCTTAACCCATCAACGCCGACTCTTCGGTTGACTCGATTTTGAGTCGTCTTTTCGGCCCCTGTCCAACTGTGTTTCCTTTCTCTTTATAGCTGCCAAAGTGTCTACTGCGCAGCGTCATAGTCATTTTCTTCAAAGGCTCTTCTCACCCAGGTCTGTGCCTGTAGTCTCAATCGTCGATACTCCTGTAACTATAGTTCGCTTTTCATGTGGAGGACTGGTGGTTAGCTCTTGACGCGACCCTGAACCGGGCTATCGTTTTGTTTGGCCTCTACCCCATCCATCTCTCCTCCACCCCCCCCCCCACCCCCCCCCCCCCTTCCCTCGGCAGAACTGCTCTTCTTGGTGGTACCCGCCAAGACCACAAAGCCATGGCTGTCACTGTTCTGGGGGATGTTGTCTGCCACGTCGTGGTCTACCACCATCAAGTGGTATGTTTGATTAGAAAAGACTTTAAACAATATTCCACCCAGTTTTTTTTTTTTTTTTGCCGACTAGTCATGAAAGTGCATATCTATATTTCTTACCTTTCCGTTCATCATGGTATTGTGTCATGAAAAAAAAAATCGAATGAGGTCTAGGACAGCTGATCTGAGGACTGATAACGACTGTCAAGCTGGGTACCTTTCATAGAAGATATTCGTTTTGTTTCACCCGTCATTTTTTTTCGAAACAGATGTTTTCAATGGACATTGTTTTTATGGGGAGGGGCAAAATACTACATGAAAAAATCGAAGATCTTACAATAAAAAATCGGAGCAGCAAGTATCGGACACCCATACACACGATCGGAATTGTAACGTCTCTGCTAGGAGCTGCACAAATAGGTTGCTAAATCCGTACAAATGCTGTTAAAAAAAATGACTGCCTAATCTTCACAGACAGCTGCGACTATTCCAGGAACAGCTGCAAACTATATGACTTAGTAAACATTGTACTTTTAGTCATGTTTTAGTTTGACATTACGTTCCAAAGGTATATGCATAGATAACAGGCCCGCGTTTCGGATATTAAACCCTTTCCCCTAGACTCTACTGCTGAGATTAAAGTGTACTCACCGATACTCTTAACTGTTTATGAACAGAAAAGGCGTTTTATGTGTGTGTATGTGTGTGTGTGTGTATGGGAGAAGGTGGGTGGAGTGGGAGGACGGGGGGAAGGAGGTGTGCGAGTGTGTGGGTGTGGGCTGACTTTACGTTCCATATGAAACTGAAACGAATAGAAGTCTTGCTTCAGTCTTCTGCAAGAGAAGTGAAGAGGAACAAACTAACAGGGGAAAATGTATCTGGAGTAGCTGTAGAGTACCAGCGTAGGCTCGCATTTGATGACAGATGAAAATACCATGGACAGAACTGACGTGAGAGGAAACTTCGAATCTAACATAGTTCTATGAAATAAGAAAGGATAAAGCGCACAGCACTAGACTACTGAGTGAAAAAGGGCGGGGGATGGGGGGGGGGGGGGGGGGGGTAGGGGGTAGGGAAGGGAAGGCTATTGGGGACGGGGCCTGGGAATAAAGGGGGAGGGAGAACAAAACTATCTCTTGTTAAAAAAAATTAGACTTATTAAATACAAATGAAAAAAAGACACACAACATCTTTACTAAGTATCTTACCTCTCCGTTGAAGAAGCAAAATATCAGCGCCACGAAAAACCCCTGCGAAAACAGAAACGTAAATGTAGAAGTGGGGTGGAGGTATTGGTGAAGGAATGACGATGGGGTGGGGACGGACGGATGGGGAGGAAATGCGAATGGAGAGAGAGAGAGAGAGAGAGAGAGAGAGAGAGAGAGAGAGAGAGAGAGAGAGAGAGAGAGAGAGAGATGGGGTGGTGGTGGTGGGAAGGACGGGGCTGGGGGACTGACAGCAAACATCAACGACAAAAAACGAAAAAATAATGTTACAGACTGAGATTGAGTGAGCCTCACCCCCTTTCACCAGAACAATGAGGGACAGTGGAAACAAATCGAGGGACGGGGAGAACCTGAACATGCTGGTCAGCAAGTGTTATGTTTGTTGAATGACACAGACAACAAACTGTACTCACATGATGGAACAGAGAGAGAGAGAGAGAGAGAGAGAGAGAGAGAGAGAGTAGAGAGAGAGAGAGAGAGAGAGGGGGGGGGGGAGAGCTAAGAAGAAGAAGAGAAGAAGAAGAAGAAGAAGAAGAAGAAGAAGAAACTTTTTCTTCTAAAGTTGCATCCAAAAAGGATGGGTGTCGGTAATTTGGTAAACATTTTTCAAATTCAACAACACAATATCGTACGATGTGTATCTGCCAGTTTGCTTCCCCAATCTGAAAGTGCTGAGAGAGAAACAACTTCACATTTTAAAAACCAAAGTGTCATTGGCTGCAGTTACACGCATGCGCATGAGAAACAGCTAAGGTGAGCGCAATATTTGTCAGAAACAAACGCTTCTCTTCGGTTACCCAACAGTAAACTGTACAAATGGAATATGCGCTTAATCTTGTTTTGATATTCTGGAAAGTGGACACAAAAGGTTATCGTCTGAACTCATAGAAAACAAGCGTCTAGCACTGCGATTGGAATTTTGATGGCACTTGTTTCACAGATTGATTCACATTTAGATGTACGTATGGTGACAGACCATTCCATTACTTTTACAATACACAACGAGTACAACTGAAATCTTTAGAAGATTTCGATATTACAATATAGGCACGCCAGCTTAAGTCTGCAGGTCTTTGTCAGAACGTTTGAACCTCACGAATTCCCTGATTAATCCAAACATGATCACAGTTACAATTAAGCAAGCACAAGTTCGCATTGGGTACCTTGTTCTTTTAAACTCTCTAAAAATAAGATGTAAGAGAGAGAGAGAGAGAGAGAGAGAGAGAGAGAGAGAGAGAGAGAGAGTACTTAATCAGGCATGGGTCTGTACGCGATTTCCAGCTGAAAACTCATTGATCTCGCTTATAACATTAGCAAAGAAACACTCTCAGGTTCAGGGAGGTGTGACAGCATGCAAGACGCACACGTTGCACTGCCAGTGCCAGTGCTCCTAATGAAGCGACTGTTTCCACTACACCAAACATTAGATGCTCAGGAAACAACTAGCGTCGTCCGATGTTCTGTGTTAGTGAAATAGATATGACAGGCTTTTCATATGAATTAATGGGACAGACACATCACAGACAGACAGACAGACAGACACACACCACACACCACACACCACACACACACACACACACACACAAACACACACAACACACACAAACACAAACTCTCTCTCTCTCTCTCTCTCTCACACACACACACACACAACACACACACACACCACACACCCCACACACACACACACACACACACACACACACACACACACACACACAAACTGACACACACACACACACACACACACACACACACGCACAACACACACACACACACACACACACACACGTGCGCGAGCGCGTCGTGCGTCGTGCGTAGTTTATATACCGGAATTACCTGACTCAGGTCTGGAGCCCTCCCGTACATCAGAGACAAATCACCTCACTGAGAATCAGCTGCCAGCTGCCGACGTGATCTTGTTACGTGCATTACCCTGCCTTCCACAAATCATTCTCCGCAGTGTCGAGGGATCAGAGGGAGCACGCTTTTTGTCCCTTTTCTGACTGTACTGCTCCACGCGTTTTTGTTTATTAATCACTGTTTCATTTCTCTTCGCCTCACCGAAGGTTTCGTTCCACATCAGCCACACTGTGTTTGTTTCTTGTCGTCTATGTGTGTCCTGTGAGATTATGATCGAGATCGGGGTGCTGGTGGTTGGCCGAGTGGTATGGGCGCCAGACTCTTGTTCTACAGCCTGGGATTCGATTCCCATGCGAGATGGTTGATGGTTGGAGTTAAAATCAATTCGGACACTTACCCCTGTCTAGTGCGTTGGTTGTGACGTTTGAACAGAGGCCCCCGTACGTGATCGCGTGTGTATGTATCAAAAGAAACTGCACGCACGTTTAATCCAATCTGATGCCGAGTGAGTGTGTTAGGAAATTTCCTTGGGTTTTCTGATGTTGTCCACGTATATGCTTAGTGCATAGGTACTACAGGTAGCACCGGTTGTGTACTGTGTTTCTGCAATTGTTTCACAAGGGGTGCAAAAGCTACCGACATTGTTTATTATTCGCTTTACAGAGTAGAGACAGTATTGCAAGTTTGAGTTATCTCCTTTATCATAGAACGCACTGAATGCTTGTTGGATCGTATGTGTGGATGATTAGTCGTTGTAAGAGCGTGTATGAATACAAGAATCAGCTGTGGCCCGAGTTACAACATATTACCAGCCGACAGATACATGGAGAGCATTGTTTATTACGCTTTTGTCTCTATCATCTGTGACATCTGAGGAAGATAGATTTGCCGAAAACTCACGAGTCTGTGTTGTATTGTGTATCATATAAGCGTTACTTTACACCTTGTGTCGAGTGGTTGGTTGTGTTTTGGCTGTTACCGAAAGCTTGTACGACGTTTTCTATACTCTTTAAAATCAAAGCGCAAACAACAACTTGATTTACTACAGGACTAGTGAAGATCTGCCTGCATTTCTATTTCTTCTTCTTCTTCTCTATTTAATTCTTGTTAGCACGCTTTTAATACGTGAAAAAAAAATGTTTATGACTTCTGAATTACCGTTACTATTTAGTAAAAATGAAGTTAAAAGAATAAACTCACTCAAACAGTAGATGAGAAAGTAATCTGAGAAAGAAAAGTAAAAAAAAAAAAAAAAGTTACCTTTCAAAGAAAAGCGTTATCAAAGGAATGGCCAAAGACTTAAAAATCCCAGATTCCTCCTCTTAATTGCCTTCAAGTCCCTATGGGGGACCGTCTCTTTGAGATCAAAAGGACGGCGCATCATTCCTTAACTCCCGAAATCAACATTAAAAGCCCGTTTCGCTTCGGGAAGAAATCAGTCAGGTGGGGCCACATAAACATGAAACTGAGGGACTGACCTGAAGAGTTGGTGACGAAGACGGTGAACTGTTCGTACTCGGCGCCGCCCGGCTGGCCCGCGGGCAAACGATAGACAGTGACAAACAGCTGGACGCCGAACAGAGGGATCAGCACGAAGGTGGCCTTGAGAGCTCTCCTAAACACACACACAAACACACACCACACACGGTGTACCAGGCTGAGAATCTAAAAAGGTCTGTCGTTCCGTCTGTGATTGTTTGGTGGTGTTGGCGGTGTCTGTTGTTGGTGGTGTTGCCGTTTATCGTAGGCGTAGGCGTCGTTTCTCTTCTTCAGTGTTATATTTTCCTGGTGGAAAAAAAGATGATGAGATGATCTTAAACACATTCAGAAATCTCTCTCTCTCTCTCTCTCTCTCTCTCTCTCTAATCTTCTCTCTCTCTACCTCCTCCTGCCCCCCCCCCCCTCCTCTGTGTTTGTCTCTGGTCTCTGTTGCCCCTGCCTGTCTGTCTGTCCCGACTGTTTCTTCCTGTTCGTGTGCACAATTGGTGAGACGAGGCAAAAAAAGAAAAAAAAATGGATAGTAAAAAAATGAACACACACCCACACACAATAAACACAAACACCACACAACGAGACAGCAGGA
>JADBJO010000239.1:877500-885000 GCA_016801955.1 Conus betulinus | reverse complement strand
TCCAAAGGGGCCACAGGCTACTGCTCCGTCAATGTTCAAGTCACAGGTGAGGAGATGCTGTGGAAACTCTCGGTCTGGGACTTGGCACCTGGACACGACACAAACTGAGGCGAGAATGAGGGAAGAAGGAACAACAAAAGTAAAGACTTAGGACCCGGCAGGATCACGAAGGGAGGGAATGGATGTAGGCGGTGAACGATGGAGTCGTTTTCAGATACAATCCTACGGTGTCAGGGGGAACAGTTAAGGGTGAATTCAAAATCAAGCGAAGCTAAATGACTGGTCGAACAAAATCGTGTTGGGTCGTAAACCTGCGAAAGGTATACATACACACACATGCTGACGCACGCGCGCTCGCATACACTAAGGCACGCGCACTGACGCCCGTCCCGCATGTACGCATGCTCATGCACACACACACACACGCACACGTGGAAACATACAAATACAAATACACGCACACACACCACATTCACACACACGCGCGCGCGCGCGCGCGCGCGCGCGTGCACACACACCCCCCCCCCCCCCCCACACACACACACACACACACACACACACACACAGGAACAGAGACACAGAGAGAGACAGACACAGACACAGACATACACACACACTCGCGCGCGCGCATTCACACACACACGTGCGCGCGCACTCCTTCACAACACACACACACACACACACACACACACACACACACACACACACACACACACACACACACACACACACACGCCTGCGCGCACACAAGCACGCACGCGCGCACGCACATACACGTAGAAATGTATGAAACACACACACACACCACACACACATACGCGCGCGCGCGTGCGCGCACGCACACACACGCACATACTCGCACACACGGGCTCCGCGTGCGCTCACACACACACACACACACACACACACACACACACACACACACACACACACACACACATTGTCGCAAACACACACACACACACACACACACACACACACACACACACAACACACTCTCTCTCTCTCTCTCTCTCTCTCTCTCTCTCTCTCTCTCTCTCTCTCTCTCTTATGAGCACGCCCGCGCGCGCGCGCGCCAGAGATTGACTCACGATGGACGCTGGCGTGAAATGGGATGGAGGTGGACGATGGCGATAAACCTGCAATTAAAAATGCGAGATCAAACTGTGTTGGGTCTCCCTAGACCTTACATTGAGTCTGGACTGAGTAGAATTGCTTCGTGTTTGATGATGTATTGAGTCGGAACTGAGAATGATTGATTCGTGGTGGCTGACCGATTGACTCGGGACTGAGTAGGATTGATTTGCGTTGGACGATGGATTGAGTCTGGGCTGAGTATGACTGATTCGTTTGGATGGCGGATTGAGTCGGAACTGAGTAGGATTGATTCGTTTTGGATGGCGGATTGAGTCGGAACTGAGTAGGATTGACTCGTTTGGATGGCGGATTGAGTCGGAACTGAGTAGGATTGATTCGTGGTGGATGACGGATTGAGTCGGAACTGAAAAAGACTGATTCGTGTCGGACGACGGATTGAGTCCGGACTGAGTAGGATTGATTTGTGTTGGATAACGGATTGAGTCCGGACTGAGTAGGATTGATTCGTGGGGATGACGGATTGAGTCGGAACTGGGTAGGATTTGTTCGTGTTGGATGACGGATTGAGTCGGAACTGAGAAGGTTTGATTGGTATTGGATGACGGATTGAGTCGGAATTGAGTAGGACTGATTCGGTATTGGATGACGGATTGAGTCGGAACTAAGTAGGACTGATTCGTATTGGATGACGGATTGAGTCGGAACTGGGTAGGATGACGGATTGAATGACGGATTGACGGAAGTGAGTAGGACTGATTGGTAGCTGGATGACGGATTCAGTCGGAACTGGGTAGGATTGATTGGTATTGGATGACGGATTCAGTCGGAACTGGTAGGATTGATTCGTGTTGGATGACGGATTGAGTCGGAACTGAAAAGACTAATTCGTGTTAGAAGACGGATTGATTCCGGACTGAGTAGGATTTGATTCGTATTAAACCAGGGACAGAATCGAGATCGAGCTAGATCGGTTCGGGATTGATATAACTTGAGTTCTGTGGGATCTTGGAATGGAAAGGGATTCAGCTTGTTTTGTCAAAAGTCAGACTGGTCTGATTGTCAGATGGTTGTCTGTTATGTACCTTGGCCACGGAGGTGAGATTTCCACCCGTGCCCCTCGGGTTCTTGGGTTGATCCTCAACAGGATGAAGCCCAGAACTGCATAACATTTCAACCAAACTTCGTCGTCAAAATATAGAATGGGGATCGTGGACGAATCCATTTCAGGACAGATCCGTGGTGCACATCTAGATCGAACAGCGGATCCTCGACGGTTTTAGCGTCACGCTGGTTGAGCATCATGTTGAGTGTTGTTTCAGATGATTTTTCTCCGTCTGGTTGAATTCAGCGTCACACAGGTCTTTGCGTCCCGTTGTAGCTGGCATCAGATTTAAGTAAAGTGTCTGGTTGGGTTTTAGTGTCAGGTTCAGTTTACTTTCAGGCTGGTTTTTGGTTTAAAGTAAAAATAAAAAAAAATTCTAGCATTAGACTGGTTTGAGCGTCATGTTGATTGCAACGTCCAGTAGCTTTTAGCGTCAGGCGTTTGTCTCGGTTCAGGCACGCATTTTCTCAATATCACCCAATTTTGGGAGTGTGTGTGTGTGTGTGTGTGTGTGTGTGTGTATGTGCGTGTGTGTGTGTGTGTGTGTGTGTGTGTGTGCGCGCGCGTGTGTGCGTGTGTGTGTGTGTGTGTGTGTGTGTGTGTGTGTGTGTGTGTGTGCGCGCGCGTGTGTGCGTGCATGCTTGCGCATGCATGCGTGCATGCGTGTGTGCGTGCGCGCGCGCGCGCGTGTGTGAGTCTCTGTGTGTTATCTTCATTTGACTTTCCTTTCCCTTTTATTCTATTTAAATCTGTATCGGTTCCATCCACCTGCGATGTTTCAGTGATCACCTGCAACACCGGCTTCAGCCTGCTGCAGAACGGAGACCAGGTGTGCAGCGGACCACGGCAAAACATCTACGGCTCTCGGTGCACCCACAGTTGTAAGGCCGGCTACGAACTGGTTGGTGGCAGCTCTGTCGTGGAGTGCCAGAGCAACGGAGCGTGGAGCGGTAGTTTTCCCACCTGTCAGGGTACGCCGCTAACGCAGAAGTCGTGGAAGTACGGTGGGGTGGGTGGGGGGAGGGAAAAAAGGGAGGAAAGCGGGGGAGAGGGGGTGTGGAGGGGGAGACAGGGTTGGTTGAGGGGGAGAGGGTAAGGACAAAGAAGGGACGGGGGGTGTCGTGGTTAGTGATTTAGTGGAGGATGGGTGTGGAGAGGTGTTGTGGTGTGGTGGTAGGGGGGGGTGTGTGGGGTGGGGTGGAGTAGGTGGGTGTGCGGTGTGTGAAAGTCACTGTGTCTTAAAACCTTGCATCAGGTGTTGCAGGGCTGTTGTATCACATTGATGTCCACCGCTTCATTATTGTGTTAAATCAATGTACTATGTATTTCCGTGAATCGCAAACATGCCTACAATGCACATCATTTCATCACATTATTGTCAAATCGTTGGAAGTTCTTCACGCAGCGCGGTTCAAGGATTTCAGACCTTCTTGAAGTTGACGAATAACTCAGACCATTCGAGACAATAGTATAGCTTATCCCTTGAAAACTGCATTACCGATCAAATCTTTCGAGACAGCTTAGAGTCTTCGAAGTTACCGTGTAGCTCATACCATTAGAAACTATAGCATCGTTAACATTGTTCAAAGCCATAAGATAACTCAAACCATCTGAAGTACTAGCTTAGCTCGAACTGGTCGAAGCTAAGGCTATAGATCAAACAGTTCCGATCCACATTATTGAGTTCAAACACATTTAAAGCTACAGCGTGGCTCAAAATCTTTCGAAGCCACGTAATAGCTCACAACTTTCAAAGCTTATGTAGAGCTAACACTGTTCAAAGCTTTAGCATTGCTCAAGTATTTCGGTTTTGTTTTGTTTGTTTGACACTTAAACAACTGGAAACTATAGTTCTCCAAGGTATTCCAACCTGTAGCGTAGGTCAAATTGTCTGAATCTGTATTAAAACTGCAACTGTTCGAAACTATGGTGTAAAAAGAAAATTCAAACGTTCGAAACCAGATGAACACTGCAAAACTGGTTGAAGCCACAAAAATCTGAAACCATTTGGAGCTGCAGTATATTTGAAAGCGTTCCAGGTTATCCTTTCGCTGAAACGGTTCGGAGTTTTTATATGGATGTAATTATTATTCGAAGCTTTGGCTTAACTCAAACCACTGGAACTGATAGCCTGACTCAAACTACTTCATCAAATCTTTCTTCTATCACTAACGCTGTTTGAAGTAAAACGAGAACCAAACCCGTTCAAGCTTACAGCAGAGCTTAACCGATTGGAAACTATTGTGTAGCCTAAACTATTCAAAACGGTAGCTAGAGTTTGAAGCTTTTCAGGTTCTAGGTTTCTAGGTTTGTGTGTAACAAAATCACTTGAAAGATCTCGTGTAACTCAAAGCTAGCTCAGATCTAGTATGTTCAAAACTGAAGTATGACTCAAAAATGGAGCTGTTGTAAGCTGCAGTGTAGCTCTGACCTCGTATGACACATCCCTAACTGCCCAGAATGATAGAAGGGCTTAATGATGAGTAAAAAAAAAAAAAATGCTACAGAACAGCAGAAATTCTTTGACGCTAAAGCATAGCTTCAACTCTTGTTAGCTCTGACCATTGAAAACTGTCGACTCACTCGAACAGTTCGAAGCCCCAGAGTAGCGAAAACCCTTCAGAGCTATGCATTAGCGAAAACCCTTCAGAGCTATGCATTAGCGAAAACCCTTCAGAGCTATGCAAAAGTTAATGTCCCACAGCCTAGTGGCAAGGGGCAATGAGGTGTTAAAGAGTTGCCGTGTCTGGTGTAAGGTATGATGAAAGGTGGGAGTCCATCCCTCCACTTCCGCCGCCTTTAATCTTCCCTGACATGAGTCAGGTAACCACTTACTGCCGGGTGGTGAACAAAGAGGGTTTTTAAGCCGAAAAAAAAAACAAACAAACAAACAAACAAACAAAAATTTGACCTGACAAGTTGATCCAAATCACGACCTTCACCCCCACAGAAAAAACGCTCGTACCATTTGATTACGTGGCCCCGCTTCCACATCTGCATTACTGTTCCATTCGTTTCAGTATATAGCGTAAGTCAAATTTTCGAAGCTGTTGTGTAATTCAAAGCGTTCGAAGCAACAGCATAGGTCAAAACCGTTCAAATCTTTAGTAATTCTCGAAAATGTTTGAAGCTATGGCACAGCACAAACCCTTTGAAGCTATGGTTACGTTGTCTGTTCGAAGATAGTCACAAACTATTTCTGGCAGAAGTGTAGATCAAATCGTTTGAGACTAGGATATAACTCAAACAGTTTAAAACAATAGTCTATTTCAAAGCCTTGCAAGCTGCAGTGTGTTTCGAACCATGCGAAGCTACAGTAAAGCTGGGACTTTTCGTATCTATATCATTTCTCACCCTGCCTCAGTACAGGCTGTAGCTCTCCAAACTTTTAAATGAAATTGTACAGGAGGGGACATAAATCGCAGATAATGACAAGAATGCATGGATGTGTGTCCCTTTGCAAATCCCCTTTTCATTTAAAACGGTTTTTTCTTTTCCCTCCCCCCCCCCCCCCCCCCCCCCCCCCCCCCCCCCCCCCCCCCCCCCCCCATTCAGTTTAGCTTCACTTAAATACTTTCCTCCTGTCTACTGTAGTTAAATTCAGAATTGTGGATTTCATTTGGTTTAGTTTGTCCACTTTTAAGCCTGTTCGTAGTTTGATTTAGCCACAGCTTTTCTTTTTTACTTCATGTCACTTACTAATTCATTTTTCTATTAATTAACTCATTTCTTTTACAGATATCCTTCTGCTTTTTCTTTCCGAATTCCATGCGCGTTCATGACACGGTTTTGTTGTTGTTGTTGTTGTTTGTTTTTTTGTTTAAACTTTCTTTGACACGCAATTTTGCTGCGTTTGGCTTTCTTTTCTTTCTTTCTTTCTTTTTTTTTTTTTTTGTTCTAGTTTCTGTTGTTGTTGTTTGCTTTGTTTTGTTTTGTTTGGTTTTGTTTTGTTTTTTTTTTTCATTTGATTTCGTTTTTTCCTCAGTTCCAGTCTGTAGTCTTGTTTATTCATGACTGAATCATTGGTCGACAGCCGTGTGTCGTGCGGTGCCCCGGGCAGCGTGTCAGGGGGCAGTCTGGCGTGCCTCTCAGGGCACGCTTACCCTAGCATCTGCTCGCTCGGGTGCCAGCCTGGCTACACCCACAGCGGAATGACCTTCGTCCAGTGCCAGACCAACGGAAGCTGGACCGCCGCTGATGATGTCTGTGAAGGTGAAGGACAGAGGGAAGGAGGCTGGGGTGGGGGTAGGGATGAGGGATAAGATGGTCTTCTTCTTCTTCGTCTTGCTCCTCTTCTTGTTCCTCTTGTTGTTGTTGTTGTTGTTGTTGTTACTAACTATAAAAGGATCTGATGATAATAATAACAGCAGAAACCGCCTTCGCACGCTCTTCTTCTTCTTCTTCTTCCGCACCCACCTCTCTCTCTTTGTGTCGCTCTCCGTCCCTTCCTCTCTCCCACACTCTCTTCCTCTAGTTATGGTGTGCATTCTCTGTTATTCTAAATTGCTATGTATCATTGTTGTTTATGAGTTTATATGCAGTTGTATGTAATGATTTCTTCCACGTATTTATTGTTTGAGGGCTGGATGAAGAAAAGCCACTGACTTGTGCTTATTCTTTTTCCTCTTTAACAACATTTCGTTCGTTCGTTCGTTCGTTCGTTTTCGTTCGTCTTCTTCTTCTTCTTCTTCTTTCTTCTTCTTCTTCTTCTTCTTCTTCTTCTTCTTCTTCTAATCTTCTTCCTTTAACTAATTATAAAAACGGATGATAATTATGATATTAGAAGAAAACCTTAGCACGCTCTTTTTGTTCTTGTTCTTGTTTTTCTTGTTGTTGTTGTTGTTGTTGTTCTTTTTTCTTCTTCTTCTTTCTTCTTCTTTCTTCTTCTTCTAATTCTTCTTCTTCTTCCTCTTCTTTCTTCTTCTTCTTCTTCTTCTTTCTTCTTCTTTTTCTTCTTATTACTGCCTTGACGAGTGTAAAAGCAATTTCTAGGCTATGTAAAAGCAATTTAGTGGGCTATATGACCCCCCCACCCCCACCCCCCCCCCGGTTCTATTTATACGTCACATTCCCTGCAGACGTTGAGGTCCTTCCCAATCCCACTGTTCTCTTTATCCGTCACTGCCCTACAGACGTTGAGGTCCTTCCCCGCCCCACTGTTCTCTTTATCCCTCACTGCCCTACAGACACGTTGAGGTCCTTCCCCGCCCCACTGTTCTCTTCATCAGTCACTGCCCTACAGACGTTGAGGTCCTTCCCCCATCCCCCCACTGTTCTCTTCATCTGTCACTGCCCTACAG
>JADBJO010000239.1:865000-872500 GCA_016801955.1 Conus betulinus | reverse complement strand
AGCTAATTATCATATAACATGTTGTCACTTAACTTTTCGTTCTTACTTAGCGATTATGATTGCTATTTTTCATGATGATTATCACATGACGTGTCCTTCATTACTTTACATGTTCAGAATCACTTTCACGTGTCCATTACCAGTTTACATGTCAATTATCATTTCTACATGTCCATTGTACCCAGATTCTGAGCCACCCGAGTTCCGGAACAGTCCCTGCCACAGCAACCTTGACGTGTATGCGTCACGGGTGGGTCAGCCAACCTTCGTCAACTTCAGCGACCCTCTTGTCACCGACAATTCCGGAGCTCACGTGACTTTGACCAGTGACGTCACGTCCGGTGCGTCGTTTCCGGTAGGAGTGACGCCAGTGACGTACACGGCGACGGACGCTGCGGGCAACAGCAGGACTTGTCAGTTCACAGTCACCGTGATTTGTAAGTGGGATCTCTGAGAGCTGGGGGGCAGGAAAGGCTGATGGGACAGACAGGAGGAGGAAAATAGTGGCGGGGTGGGGGTTTAATAGGAAGGAATAGCCTTCTGGAGGGCCAACAAACAGAAGGTATCACATCACAGCATCATATATGACATACATTTGGCCATTTGTTCGAACCAGCTTTAACTCCCATTTTTTTGAATTCTTTCATGTCCCTTTCTAGCACTGACTTAAAAGCAAGCAACAAAAAAAAAAAAAGAAAGGAAAAACCTAGCAAAGGGGTCGTTGCATCAACTACTCACATATCATCTACTCATTTACCGGACACCCTTAGTCTTTCTCACCGAGAGAAAGGAAATGTTTGACGCGAGCGTGTCTCTCAGTTTATATGCTGCACGTTTTGTAAAACATTATTTACGTCCCCGTGCTTAACAACATTCCTTAAAAAAGAAGTGATTGTTGTTTTTTTTTCTGTGTACAGACCTCAGTTTCCAGAAACAGGTGCTTAAAAGCATAAAAGAAAGGGGACGTCAGTCCTAATGTTTTCATTCTTGAGGTGACCAGGATGTTCGTCAGGTTTCTATAGGCTATAGGGATGTTCATCTGTGGTGGGTTTTTTTTTTTTTTTAGACTTACATATTCATTTGTCAGGCTAATAAGACATTAATCTGTATTTTCCAGGCTAATACGACTTTAGTCTGCATTGTGCCGGCTAATATGACATGAATGTGCATTTTCAGTCTAGAATGACGGTTGCTATGTATTTTCCAGTTTAGATTAACATTAATCTGTATTTTTCAGACTGACAGGACGCTGATCTGCATTTTGCAAGCTGACTGGACTTTAAACCTTTAAACGATGCCAGGACGTTAAGAACACACCTTTGCCTTCTTTTCCTAAAGAATGCAGGTTGGTGTCGTGAAGTCCACCCTAAAGAGATTAAAGTCCTAGACGACGTCAATCTCTGGCTCGTTGCTCTCTACTGATTCCGCTATGTTCCGGCTCCTAGACGACGTCAGTCTCCGGCTCGTTGCTCTCTACTGATTCCGCTATGTTCCGGCTCCTAGACGACGTCAATCTCTGGCTCGTTGCTCTCTACTGATTCCGCTATGTTCCGGCTCCTAGACGACGTCAGTCTCCGGCTCGTTGCTCTCTCTACTGATTCCGCTATGTTCCAGCTTTGACCTGCGATCCTCCAGACCTGGAACTGGCCAACAGGACTCGAACCCTGATGACCTACACTTGTCCGGATGGCTACGTCCACGGGGCCACGTGCACGTTGGGCTGCAGTTACGGCTTCCCGTTGATGGGAGCGTCCAATATCACGTGCGAGAGAGATGACAGCACTTACCCGCCTACTATGGAATGGGTCTGGCCCGATCCTCATTTGGGAAAACCAGAGTGCAAAGGTAGGATGAGGATGGGGGGGGGGGGGGGGGGGGGGGGTGAGGTAGGTATGGGAGAACGGTAGTTAACAGGCTGTACACTTTAATGTGATTTCATTTGTGTCGTGTTGTATGTTTTCGAGTGGCGTTGTGTTTTGTGTTGTGTTGTGTTGTGTGTGTGTTGTGTTGTGTTGTGTTGTGTTGTGTTGTGTTGTGTTTTTTTTTGCCTTGTCGTGTTGTACTGACCATGCAATGGTGTGACGTGTTGCGCTGCTCAGTGTCGAGTTGTGCGCTGTTGTGTTATGTCATTGTCGTATTCTGTCGTGTTGGTCCTGTGGTATCGTCTCGCGTCGTGTTGTGTCTTGCCGTGTCTTGACGTGTTATTGTGTGTTTTGCAAGTATTGTGTTTTTGTCGTACTGTGCTGTTTTGTGTTGTATTTTGTTGTGTTGTATTGTACTGTGTTGTACTGTGCTGTGTCGCTGTGCTTTGCAAGGCTCTTGAATGTTGTGGTGCGTTGCCGTTGGTCGGTTCGTGCTGTTTCGTATTGTATTGTACAATGCATGCTTCATTGCTCTGTGCCGTGAAGCATTACGTTGCATGACAACTGTATTGCGCTGACTGCTGTCTGACATTTTTATGGTGCATGACATTGCACTGTAGAACAGTGACAGGCAGGCGTTCATTTCTGTCGAGCAAGTGCCGAATGCTGAGATCCGCTCTTCTGGCCAGAGCAATTTTTAAACCTCTGCTGCAAAGAGCATAGTTACGTTCATCATTCTTCTGCCGAAATTGATCATAATCATCGCGACAATAAGTGGTTTGGTTTCACGAAACGTTCGTTTAAAGTTACTGACATCGACATCATTATGTATTGTGCCATGTAATTGGATGAGTTAGAAGACACGAGCCATCAGAATGTGACATAGATTGTATAGTCTGGACCACTTGTCGACAAAAGGGCGGGCGACAGTACATGTTCCCTGTGTCTTCGTCATCGCGTATGTGATAGAGTTTTGTATCCTCGCCGATTGATAGGAGTGGGGGGGGGGGGGGGGGGGGGGGGGCGGGGGGTGAGGGGAGGGCGGGACGGAATAGCTCAGTTGTTAGAGCGCCGGACTCGTAATCCAAGGGTTGCGGGTTCGAATCTCCGCCGGGCCGTTTCGGTACAGGGGGATTTTTCCCTAGGAGTTAACATTGGTTCTGACTCCATTTCCCATACATTCCTTGGGATGAAACTATAAACCCAGGTTCCGTGTGTGAACGCACGCATAACATCTTGCACACACGTAAAATCCCATCACCAACTTGTGTGTGTGTGTGTGTGTGTGTGTGTGTGTGTGTGTGTGTGTGCAAAAAACACCTGTTCCGCCCTGGATGCTCCAACCAACGGAGCCTTGGCTTGTTACCTGGGCAACTTCGGCCAGGACTGCCTGATGTCGTGCAGCAGCGGCTGGGACGTGCCCGGCTACACCGACGGTCGCTTCTACTGCCCCTACTCCGCTGGATACTGGATCCCTGGCGCGGTGCCCGACTGCGTGGGTGAGTTCCTGCTTGCTGGACTGTGTACAGTGATGGTCTGTGGATAGGTGGACTAAAGAGGGCCAGCTTGTTGGACTGTTGGCAGCGATGGTCAGTAGAAGCGGAGGGGGGGCAGGTTTGTTATACTGTTTGCAGCGACGGTTGGTAGAAGTGAGGATGAAAGGTGGGAGGGGGGGGGGGGGGGTGGGGGGGGGTCGGCATGTTATACTGTTTGAAGTGATGGTGAGAGTGGCGCAGGCTTGCTATACTATTTGCAGCGACGGTTCGTAGAAATGTGGATGAAAGAGTGGGGGGGGGGGGGGGGGGGGGGGGGGGGGGGGGGGGGTCGGGCTTGTTATACTCTTGGAAGTGATGGTTGAAGTGAAGTGTGTGGGGGTGGGAGGGGGGGGGGGGGGGGGACAGGCTTGTTGTACTGATTGCAGTGACGGTTAGTACAAGTGTGGATGAAAGGGGGGGGGGGGGGGCGGGGGTTGCTGTTGTTGGACTGTTTGAAGTGATGGTGAGTTGAAATGGGGGGAGGGGGAGAGGGGGCGGGTCAGGCTTGTTGTACTGTTTGCAGTTACGGTTAATACAAGTGTGGATGAAAGGGGGGGGGGGGGGGGGGGGGGGGGGCGGCTTGTTATACTGTTTGAAGTGATGGTGAGTTAAAATGGAGGGGGAGGGGAGGGCAAAGCTTGGTATATTGTTTGCAGTGATGGTTAGTGAAAGTGTGGATGGAGGGGTGCCGGCTTTCTCGACTGTTTGCAGTGATGGTCGGTGATATTTTGGATCAAAGGAGACCAGCTTGTTGTACTGTTTGCAGTAATGGTCACTGACAGTTTGGATTCAAAGAGGCCAGCTTGTTGTACTGTTTGCAGTGATGGTCAATGACAATTTGGATTGAAGGAGGCCAGCTTGTTGTACTGTTTGCAGTGACGGTTTGTGAAAGTGTGGATAGAAGGGTGCCAACCTTTTGGACTGTTTTCAGTGATGATCGGTGCAAGTGTGAAGAGACGGGGGTCGGCTTGTCGGTGCGTTTGTAGTGATGGTCAGTAAAGGAGTGGATCGAAGGAAGCCGGCTAGTTGGACTGCATGCTGAGATGGTCGATGGAAGTGTGGATGGAAGAGGACGGGTTTGTTGTATGTTTGCAGTGATGGTCGGTAGAAGTCTGACTAGACAGGGATCAGCTTGTTGCATTGTTTGCAGTGATGGTCAGTAGAAGAGTGGATGAGGGGAGCTGGCTTTCTGTTCTGTTTAAAAGTATGGTCTTTAGAGGTGTGGATGGAAGGAGCCGTCTTGTTGGATTGTTTGATACTTTTGCTGTGCTGGTCGGTGGATCACAGGGCTAGCTTGTCGAACTGTTGCAGTGATGGTTGGCAGAAGTGGGGGAAAAACGTTGGGGGGCTTATTGCACTGTTTGCAGTGATGGGAGGTGAAAGTGTGGATGATAAGGGAACCGGCTGGTTGGACTGTTTGCAGTAATGGTTAGGTGAAGTGCAGGGGGACAGGCTTGTTGTACTCTCTGCGAGGGTGGATTTAGGAGGAGGGCCGGTTTGTTGAACTGTACGCAATCGGTTTGGAAGTGGGGGGTGGACGGGAACGGGTAGATTGGTAATGGGTACAGGGTCGGCATGGTAGTCGGTGGATGGTTGGAAGGTAGGAGGGTGGGTGGGTGGTATGTGGTTGCCTGTTCAATACGTGATTAGCAAGGGGGTGAGTGAGTATCTGGATTGTAGATGGATAACTGAGTGACAAGTGGGTGGTTGGGTAGCAGGTAGATGGCTGGATGATTTGTGGGTGGCTGGGTGGCAGGTATATAGCAAGGTGGTTGGTGGGTGGTTGGGTGGCAGGTAGATGGCTGGGTGATTGGTGGGTGGTTGGGTGGCAGGTATATGGCAAGGTGGTGGTGGGGGTGGTTGGGTGGCAGGTATATGGCTGGGTGATTGGGGGGTGGTTGGGTGGCAGGTATATGGCAAGGTGGTTGGTGGGTGGTTGGGCGCAGGTATATGGCAAGGTGGTTGGTGGGGTGTTTGGGTGGCAGGTATATGGCAAGGTGGTTGGTGGGTAGTTGGGTAGCAGGTAGATGGCTGACAGGATGGTACATGGATGCTAGGTGGGTGGTTGGGTGCTGAGTGGATGGCTAAGCGGTAAGTAGATGGCTGGGGGTGGTGGGTTAGTGGTAGACAAGTATCTTGGTGGTGGGTGGACGGAAAGTTCATGGCTAGGTAGCAAGTGGTAAGTGGGTGGTACATAGATGGATAGGTTGCAGGTAGATGGTAGGAGATGGCGAGATGATTCACGATTGGCTGGGTGGCAGGTGTACGGGAAGTGAAGAAGGTGTACACGAACCATGAATGTATGTGGGGGGTTGCATGATCATGTGATAGATAGGGCGTCTCATCCTCATCCCCTACCCCCTTGACCTCCACACCCCCACCCCCCACCCCCCCCCTTTTCGCGGCATTTATACCCTCCCATCCCCTTTCCACAGGTTCTTTACAATCATAAAAAGGAGCTGCACAAAATGCACGTGCAAACCTATGCATGAGCTAAAGTTATCTGTTTAAGAGGCATTAAATGTTCCCTGATAGATGTTTTAGTTTAAAGATGTAAATAAATGAATGCATTCTCTTTTGATTCAAGATTAAGTATACAAAAGTGCATCACGCCATGCTGTAGTATTATAAATGAAGGAAACGTGTCATCTCACTGTACTCATTTCTTTGACCAAGCTTAGGGAAACTCAGCATTCTGACTCATACCCCCGAAATTCTCAGACGATGTTGGATGAAATCACTATGATGGATAGAATTTCAAAAAAAAAAAAAAAAAAAAATCACTGGATAGAGATATCCAGTATGCTCATGAATAATGAATCGATTCATTCATTAGGATGCGCGCATTCACTTTTCATTTCGTTCGGTGATTTCATTCATTAATTTGTCTTATTGGCTTATCAGTTCATTTGCTCTTTCCTTCATCTGGCAGTGAGAACACGCCCTGGCTCTGTACTGATGCAGACGGACGTCTTCTACTTCGCGGGCTCGTGCTCCACCTCGCTGGACGTCCTGAAGCAGAACTTCATCTCCAGGATCAGCAATTCCACCTGGAAAGACGCCTGTGTCGGCGTGCCCTCCTGCGTGTGGCAAAACGTCCAGGTAGGGTCTGGGTCAATGGTTAGACGGGCAAAACCCAACGCTTCACTCACCCCAAAGCAGTTTTCAGTGCAGCGTGTGTGGTAGGACGTACTGATATAGTCTGTGTATAAGATGTAAAGGTCCAACAATCGACTCATTCGACCTACTTCTTGACTTGGTTTGTGTTCAATGAGTCATGTATTTGTACTGTTTTCTACGTGTCTGTAGCCTGTAAGGAGGTTGAGGTCAAGCGGGCAGAGGATCTTTGGTCTGGCGATAAGATGGGATTCCTGAATGGTGCGCTCAAAGTTATCACTCTGTGATGACCGAAACGCCAGAACTTGGACATGATTGACGTTGTGTTGGGGATGGTTGAAGTGCAGAGCGACTTGTTTGGGTCGGTGACTGTGGATGTGGGCCAGGTGTTCAGGCATGCATGCATGAAGTGTGCAGGATGTCCCACCTGTATAGATCTCACCGCACAGTTTACAGAAGGTAGCATGCACAATGTTCTGGCTCTGACATGAGAATGTACGTTTAATCTGAAACGAGCTTTTGGGGCCGTGTAAGACGGTACCAAGCAATGAGAAAAAGCCTATGGAAAAGGCAGCTCTTTGAAATCAGATGATTCAGAAGAGAGAGACCTATAAGACACAGATAAACAAAGTAAAAGTAACAGAGGCGAACAAAACAATGAGCCCACACCTTTTAATTCATCCGCACTCTTCTAATAAAGCATTTTCAGACGCATTCTTTAATACGATAGCCCTGAGGAATTTCATCATTTACTACCCAGCTGTCTCATTTTTTACACATCATCGTTTGCTCTTGTTTTTCACACAAAATACAAAAAGGTAGATCATTATACGACCTGCATCTATTCAAGATCAAGTTTTTTTTTCCCCGTTTTGGGTGTGTTAGGGATACAATAAGAATGTGGACTGATTTACACTGAAAAACTTTTAAAACACATTAATCATTCACTGAATGAGTTTAAGATAAGCAAAAAAAAAAAAAAAAAA
>JADBJO010000239.1:855000-857500 GCA_016801955.1 Conus betulinus | reverse complement strand
AATGACATTTTAAAGGGTATTATCAGGCAGTTTATGTCCCAACGTCCTAAACGGACACCCTAGTCCCACTCCTACCCCCGCTCCATGGACAGTTGAGCTGCAGTTTTCTAAGTATGTACAATGTTTGTGACAGAAATCTGGGCAAACTGTGCAATTTGGAACGATTGAACTTGTAAGCACAGGGGAAAAAATCCTTCCCATACATTATAATGCTTGCTTTTTTTTTTTTTTTTTTTTGGGGGGGGGGGGGGGGGGCGGGGATATCATATGCTCACATACATTGGGAAACTACCTTTAGGATGGTACAGCCTGTCTCCTTTTTTTCAGTTCTTTACAACGCGCACTCACGCACAGCTTGAAGAAACCCTTCTGTACGGGTGTGTGTGTGTGTGTGTGTGTGTGAGACAGAGAGAGAGACAGAGGATGAGATCTCCCTAGAGTAAGAGAGAGAGCATGTGCACAGTGTGTATGTTTTTGGTGTGTGTGTGAGTGTGTGTGTGTGTGTGTGTGTGTGTGTGTGTGAGAGAGTGATGAGAGAAGATTAGAAGGGGGGTGGGGGAGGTGTAACACAAAAGTCTAGTACTTCAGCCAATGAAATAACTGTAGTTTCTTTAAAAACCTCTTGAACATGTGCGTGGAGAGAGGGGGGGTGGGATGGTGGGGAAGATGGCGAGGGGGGGGGGGGGGGGGGGGGGGAGGAGGAGTAATGATATATTCTCATTCTGACTTGTGCGCTGCAGTTGCTCGCCCAAGTTTTTACTGACTTAAATACGGAAGTGAGGGCATAAACATTGTCAGTTGTCCTGATGATGACTCTCCTTTTCTGTTCCTTGCTTTTTATCTCCAGGAGGCGTTTTTTTAAAAGCACTTTCATGATTTTTTCTTTTTTTTTATGTTTTAGTGTAGCCAGGTAGGTGAGTAAGGGAGGGGGTCCCCTGAACCCTCTACATCCCTCCCCCCCCCCCCCTTTCCCCCCTCCATTTCCTGCTTGCTTCACCTCAACTTCGTCTTCTTCCACCCATGCCATATCCTTCCATACACAACGCGCCTCTTTTCCTGATCGTTTCTAGCTCTGAGGAAGAAGAAGAAGAAGAAGAAGAAGAAGAAGGAGAAGAAGAAGAAGGAGAAGAAGAGAAGAAGGAGGAGGAGGAGGAGGAGGAGGAGGAGGAGGACAAGAACAAGACGAAAAAGAAATAGAAGAAGAAGAAGAAAAAAAGTAGAAGAAGAAGAAGTAAGAAAAAGATTAAAGAAGGAGAAGTAGAAGAAGAAGAACAGCGACAACAGCAGCAGCAACAACAACAACAACAACAACAACGACCAGATAACCATGCAAACCACAGCAAAGAAAAGAAGCAGACACTCAGACAGACAGAAGGCACCAGACCTTTACTCTACCTGCACAAAACCTTCAGCAAGACGAACAGAGTCCAACGGGAGAAAAACCCTGCTGCCCTCCACCCTACCCTCACGATCTGTCCCCTCCCCTGTGCAGATCGGGACTGACGCACGTGATGCCCGTAAAGCCAGGCCAGTGGAGCAGTGTCCTACTCTCCCTGCAGCCCTCAGGACCCGGCAGGGGACGTGACTCTCTATCATGACGGGGTGGTCGTCTACTCCACCACCCTGGGTGTAATTGTCGACCAGCTGGTGGAAATCCGGACCACTACCACTGCTACCACCCCCTCCGGATCCGAGGGTAAGTGGTTGGTTGCTAGGGTTTTGTTTGTCTGCTAGCTGGTTTGGTACTTCCTTTATGGTCGTTATGCTTTCGCTCGCATCTGTTGTTTTGTATCTGTGTCTGTCTGTCAACAAGGCTGTGCAAAAACCGAGCAACCGATTTTAACGAAATTTTGTGGGAAAATGGAATGTGGCCCTAGATTTTGGTGCGGAGCCGTTGTGCGGATGTAGATGGACCGTTCGATCTCGGTGGATCGTTCGACCTTGGTGGACCGTTCGAGCTTGGCGGATCGTTCGACCTTGGTGGACCGTTCGAGCTTGGCGGATCGTTCGACCTTGGTGGACAGTTCGACCTTGATGTTGGTCGCCAGCTCTCGTAAATTCCCTTCTTGTTTCTGTTTGTTTTTTCAAAAGGTCACCACCATCAGTTACCACGTTCGACTCAGACAGCAGGTGATGGGATTTTGTTTTCATTGAAAGTGTTTCTTGATTAAATGTCTGATGTTGACCACATGGCACGTTGTTGTCAGAGCTTTTTCGACGTCCAGTCTTCCGCTCTTCTGTAGTTCTGCTGGAGTACTAGGCTGTAACTAAACTCGCACTGACGTATCTGCTTACAATGATCAGACTGTTTTCTCCATTTCTTTGTGGAATATCGAAGTGTTCTCTGATTCGATGTCCGTGTTGCTATTTTGTACCAGTGTTGTTGTATCTGTTTCTAGCTCAGTGCTGACCAGGTCTTTGCAGTCGTTAGACAGCCTTTTTCGTATCTTCTGATTGTTGGAGTCGTTCTCTTTCTCTATGCTGTACCCAGTAGGTTTAC
>JADBJO010000239.1:830000-840000 GCA_016801955.1 Conus betulinus | reverse complement strand
CATGGGTGGGAGGAGATAATGTACGTTGAGGGATACGTTGTGGGATAGCAAACCAACCAACCAACCAACCACACTCACAGGAATACACGGGACCACACATCAGGGCTGAACCACACACCATTAGAAAGCAGGAGACATGCAGCCTTCTATCGTTCTTTATAGTGGTCTTATAGCGGGATCTAGTACAAGCTGTCGTCAAAACGGCTGCTGTATACATCGACATGCAATTAAGTATATGTGATCTTCGGTACCGAATTTAGCTCAGTCTTGGACTTTGTGAGCGCATGCATGTAACGCTCTCCAAATAAGAGGTGGTTAGATGTAATTAATGAGAGACAACCAGTGGGTTATTACACACGATATTTTACGAGAAGTGACCACGAAAGTGCTATTTGTAGTTCAAACATATTTTTCGACTCGCTCGTTCACACTGCACTGCGTCATGGTTGGTCGTCTCTATTTCTGTGAAAAGGGAAGGAGAAGGAAAGAGAGAGAGAGAGAGAGAGAGAGAGAGAGAGAGAGAGAGAGAGAGAGAGAGAGAGAGAGAGGCAGGAGATGGGGAGGGGATGAAGAGGGGGGTGGGGGGTGGAGAGTAGCCCAAGGTGTTCATTCCAGTAAGAGCAAACACACCCCTCTCTCTCTCTCCTCTCTCTCTCTCTCTCTCTCTCTCTCTCTCTCTCTCTCTGTCTCTCTCTCTCTCTCTGTCTCTATGTCTCTCTGTCTGTCTGTCTGTCTGTCTGTCTATCTGTCTGTCTCTCTTTCTCTCTCTCTCTCTCTCTGTCTCTCTGTCTATCTGTCTCTCTCTCGTCTGTCTGTCTCTCTCTCTCCTCTCTCTCTCTCTCTCTCTCTCTCTCTCTCTCTCTCTCTCTCTCTCTCAAGGAGGCGGAAGGAGTGAAAGGGGGTGTAATAAGGCGCGGGAGGAGGGGAAGGGGGGGGGGGGGGTGAAAGGCCAGCCAAGACGTGGGTTAAAATGCTCGTTTTATACAGCCAGCTGGAAATCAGCACAGTGCTGAGCAAGGTAGTTAAGATAACACACGACTCCATATCTTTCTATGCCGCTGCTCTTTTTCATACTTGTTACTTGTGGTTTTTTGGTCACTACGCCTAGAAGTGACCAGCACTTTTCTGGTTCTGTGGACAGTGGAATGCCCGGCGGGCAGTAAGGAGGAGGAGGCGGAGTGTGTCTTATGCCCCATGGGACAGTACCAGGACCAGACAGCGTCCACCTCCTGCAAGTCCTGTCCGGATGGACTCTCCTGGGATGTCCTTGGCGCCACTGACATCTCCCAGTGCCTCTGTGAGACTTCGTGCCCTCATGTTGTCGTTGTAAAGATGTAGAAATGAGTGTGTGTGTGTGTGTGTGTGTGTGTGTGTGTTGTGTGTGTGTGTGTGTGTGTGTGTGTGTGTGTGTGTGAAAACAAGTTCGTGCTTGTGCGTTCATGTGTCAACGCTCAGAGTGTTTTATATTCCATGTGAATTTGTTGTTTGTAAAGGACGTCGACACATTTGAATGATTTTATTTTTTTCTGGATTAAGTGATGAAACATCCGTCATTTGGCGTTTTATAAACAAGCAAGTGGAGCCGAACATTTTATCTCTTTGATAGCATGCACGACAGACAAACAGACAGAGACAGAGACAGAGAGAGAGAGAGAGAGAGAGAGAGAGAGAGAGAGAGAGAGAGAGAGAGAGAGAGAGAGAGAGAGAGAGAGAGATGTGAACTATTTCAGAACTGACTCCACCGGAGGAGCTAAAACCTATGCTTGCTTTTCAGTCCCCTACACGTCCTCCAGCTCTGGCAGCAACGACGAGGAATCTGACGACGACAACACTGCCCTCATCGTCGGTTTGGTTTGCGCTGCTGTCGTAGTGATCGCCTTCATCGTTGGTATCGTCGTCATCGTCTTCAAAATGAGCGCGCTTCAAGATGCACGGTCAGTGAGTTTGAGAAAGGTTTGACCCGAAATGTGATGGATTGTTTCTAAGAGGTTGATGATTCATTGCGTTTCCATACTGGTCCATTTCAGTGTGATGCACGATTTTTTTTGACAAAGACATTCTTCAACATACCAGCAAGGTTGTCTGTCTTGCACTGTATGTGACCCATATAGGTAATATCCAACTTTTGACAAGTTTAAACAGCTTTGTCGTCCACGCGTGTAAAGACACTGTCTCCTTTTGCTCATGATACACACCGTAGCCGAAGTGTTCTCTGAACGTAAAGTGGTGGCCAGAAATACTGTCAGGATCGCCAAAACATTTCTCTGTTGATTGGTCAAGTCACAGGAACTCGTGTCTGCAAAGAAATTTGGTACCCCCAAAGATCGTGGTGAGATCGCGTAGATAATTGTGATTCGTGATAAGGACGCCTGCTACCAACCGCTCGTTGTTCGGCCAACGACTTAAATTCTCTCCTCGGACAAAGGCACAAGCCGAGGGGCAATCCAGCCGCCTACTCTGGGGGCATCTTACATCCGTTCTTGTCAGATAGAGCACAGTTGAAAACGGTCCAAATGTTACAGGCCTTATGGTCGTTGGCCTGAGTTCAATTTTCTGCCTGAATCTTTCTCGGTGGTGCTGTGTTTGTTTGTGTACAGAGCTTTGGGATTGAGCTAGGATCTTGTCTGATGTACCCAAGGAAGCAATGCAGTTCCAGTCTGTGCGAAAGTGCACGTCTAGATTAATGAAATAACCGCTTTGGGACCCAGTCCATATTTTTTTTTCTGATTTATGACAAAGGACACACACACACACGCTTGCATGCACGCACACACACACATGCACGCACGTGCACGCGTGCACGCACACACACACACACGCACGCACGCACGCACAAGAAAAGTGTGTCACAGGAAGTGAAGTGCTCACTTGCCAAGAGGCAATCACACGCACAGATAATTCTTGATAAGGACAGGGTAGTCTCCCATTTAGAATTTTTGAAAAGGCGTTTCTGACTTCTCTCAGTTACTTCTTTATTATATCCTCAGGTAAAAACTTACTCTCTCACATTATCTGAGCTTCGCTTTTGCTAGTGTCGTTCCGTGTTTTTTGTTGTTGTTTTTTTTCCCCTCCGTTACTTCTTTATCATATTTTTCAGGTAGACACGTACTTTCTCAAACTATCAGATCTCCGCTTTTGCTATAGTGTTGTTTTATTTTCTTTTCCTTTATCATATTGTCAGGTAAAAAGCGTACTTGGTCATATTATCATAGCTTCGCATTTGCAATAGCGTTGTCTGATTGTCTTTTTTTTTTTTTTTTTTTTTTTGTTCCAGGAACGCACGATGGGCCAGACCTAGCAGTGCCCTCTCTACGAACCGAGTCGGGCCGGCCGATGACGACAGTCCGCAGTTACCTCCCTTCCCTCCCCGCGCCGTTACGCCTTCCGCCCTGCAGATGCACGTGCACACCCAAAGCAAGGGAGAAGCCCTACCCCCTGTGGCAAACACCTCTTCCGTGCCGCCTTTGCAGACTGGATTTGGTGCTTACTGGGCCTCAGTCCCGCTCCCACCCCTGGAGACAGAGGCTTAGCTGACCCCAGGGCTGTGGTTACTTTCAGTTCGCTGGCTGGCATCATTCCGGAAAAAGAAAAAAAGAGAGCTTGTGTGTGGGCCTGGTGTTTTCGGATCAGCTTAAACTTAGAGGCTGCAGAGAGAGACGGCGTGATACATACATACATACATACATACATATATATATATATATATATATATATATATATATATATATATATATATATATATATATATATATTCTACTTTTCACAAGAAATTGTAGCTTGTTTTGCTCTTTCATGATTTTCTGTTGCTTCTTAGGTGGCACCTTTGGTTAGTTTTTTTCTGAAAACTCAACAAACATACTATGGTATTGCACACCAGCCTTTTTCTGGGATAGCATTCTTCTTAAAATGAAAAAAAAAAGGCAGAGGAGTCAAGTTACCACTTTCCGCGTCACTGAGGAGAAACAATCAGGTTTCGAAATACCGGTATCTGACCAGGAGTTTTCTTCCTATTGGTGATTGTCTCCCCTTTGGAGACTATAAGCTTGCTGAAGGCTCATTTTAAGAAGCATTTATTATTCTCCGTTCACCCACTCAAACACATACTGTTAGTTAGGCAGAATGATTTACCATTACAGATATGAATGTTTATCTCCCCTCTTTTCTTCAATCTAAGACATAAGAACAAGCTTTGATTATGATTGAATATTTCTTGCAGTCATTGCAACACTAGGTGCTCCGTAAGTTGCTGGAACGGTGCTGGTACTTATCCTTAGAACTTAACTTATATATATATATATATATATATATATATATATATATATTCTGTCACCTGATGTTTTGTGACATCCCGATGTGTTCGGGTTTTATCTGTGATCGTGACTTGTACCTACTTATGACGTGAGCGTCAGTCAATCAATACAACGCGATCCCGTCTCATTCAGCGTTGGAGGTTTTTTTTTTTTTTTTTTTTTTTTTGGTCGAACCGCTTATTTTTTTTCCTCACATAAAAGAATTTTTTTTTTATAACTTTTTTTTTCATTTTTTTTAAGGTGAGGCCTCCAAACTCCTCTTTTTTCACACCTTTTTTTTTTTTTTTTTTAAATTTTTTCTCTTACAAGTAGCCACAAACATTTGGGGATATATTGATTAGTGTGTGTGGGGGTGGGGGGCAAGGTCAGAGTATCTGACCGTTAAGAGTTGACATCTGTCCCTCTGTTGTGCAGTCATTTTCCCAACGCGTATGTACACACACAGACATACACGCACGAACACACACACACTCCACACACATACACACACACACACACCACCACAGATACACACGCACTCGCTCTCTCTCTCTCTCTCTCTCTCTCTCTCTCTCCATTGCATTGATATCAATGCGATCATCGTTAGGGTTAATGTGAATATAATGACACACAGAACATACACATCATCAGAAGCTTGAGACACGGTGGTAGCGAACATATTCTCCGTAAAATGTTATTTTCCTGTGGCCGCAGTTGTAAAAACTTTGACTTCTGCATCTGCCAGCGTGGAGCTGTCGTAATTTTACCTTCGCAATTTATTTACATGAGATAGTGGTTTTTGTTACTGTATAGAGTCCAATATGTAACTGTGACGATTCCTTGTGTCTGTCCTGTCTGTGTCTGTCTGTCTCTCCGAACCCCTGTCATCTCGTGTGTGGGTCTGTGTGCTCTCTCTCCGTCTCTTACCTTGATCCTGACCTTCCCTCCCTGAGGATGTCGATTGGAAGAGACTAATTCAAACACATTTGCATATCCATTATATATATATAATATACACACTCCGCGTGCGCGTCGCGCGTGCATTACACACACACACCACACACACACCCACACACACACACACACACCACACACACACACACACACCACACACACACATATATATAGATATATATATGTGTGTGTGGGTGTGTGTGGTGTGTGTGTGTGCTGTGTGTTCTGTGTGTGTGTGTCTCCTATTATATATATATATATATATATATATAATATATATATATGTGTGTGTGTGTGTGTGTGTGTGTGTGTGTGATAAATATATATATATATATATATATCTATAACATTCATAAATATAATATATTATTCATGGCGCTTAATCGTGCGTAACCCTAAGCGCTTACTTACAAGTACAGAATGATGAAACAAAGCGTAGATGAAACCAAGAAGAAGAAGATATTGCAATAAGTACCATGCACTTCCGACAAGAGTGCGCGCGCGCGCGGCACAGACTCACACACACACACACACACCACACACACACACACACACACACACACACACACACAACACCACACACCACACCACACGTCGATCCACACACATGTCTCACAACAACGCACATAACAGCATGCGCGCGCGCGTGCACACACACACACACACACACACACACACACACACACACACACACACACACACACACACACACATACACACACACACACATACACACACACGCGCGCGCGCGCGCATACACACACGAGCGCGCGCGGGCGTGCGCACACACACACAACACACACACACACACACACACACACACACAACACACACACACACATGTCGCAGAATTTGATTTGATAGGTGAAGAGGGGTTTTTGTTGTTGTTGTTGTTGTTGTTGTTGTTTTAAGAGATGCCTTCAAGGAAGACAGAGAGTTTGAACTACGCAAAGGTATTAGAAGATCATTTAAAAAAAAAAGGGGGCGCGGCGCGCACAGAGTCACACACACACACACACACACACCCACACACACCCCACCCACCACACACACACCCACAACACCCACACGATGGGGGGGGGGGTGGGGGGGGGGGGGGGGGGGGGGGGGGGGGGGGGGGGGGGACTCTGAAAAGAAAAAAGAAAAGAGCGATCGCCACAGGCTTTTAGTTCGAAATCGAGGGATTTAGAGTTATTATTTGTCTCCGCCATGAAAACCAGACAGACATTAATTAAAAAAAAAAAAAAAAAAAAGAAAAGAAAGAAAAGAAACACCGACAACGTATGGTCTGATTCAAGGAGCCACAATGACAAGTGTAGCGTGTAACATATCTAAATATCAAATCTCATCTGATTTTGTGCCGTGATTTTCTGGTGTGTGTGTGTGTGTGTGTGTGTGTGTGTGTGTGTAGCTTTATTTCGTTTCTGCATGCTGGTATCGTTCAATGGCTACATTTCAAGCCGTAAAAACATAAGCCCCGATAAAAAAAAAAAAAAAAAAAAGAAAAATACGCTAATGAAACGATAGATGGTAGAAATGACTTTGTGTCGAAGAAAAGACTTGAATTTTACATCACTGAAGCATTGAAAACAACGGATATTTACACTATATTCTTTGATTCAGAAACATCTACTCTGCAAATCGAAGCTCTACATTGCATTTGTAGATTTTAAGAAGGCCTTTGACTCGGTAAATCGGAATGCTGTGGAATGTACTCCGTAAAAGTGGTGTTTATAGTAAATTGTACATGGCTATTAGAGGGGTCTACAATTCGGTGCTTGCATGTGTGCGTGTGAAGAGTGAATATTCAGATTATTTTGATTGTCCAAATGGGGTAAAACAAGGATGCTTGTTAAGTCCACAGTTGTTTTCTTTTTTCATAAACGAACTGGCGGCGGTGGAATTAAATGTATTGAAAGAAGAAGCAGACCGCTTAGGTTTATCAGTTAACTTGGATAAGACGAATATAGTGGTCTTTAGAATGGGTGGCCACCTATCAGTGTATGAAAAATGGTCTTATGGAAAGGCAGATGTTCAAGTAGTTAATTCATATAAATATCTTGGAATGATATTTTCAACAAAATTAACTTTCCGTTACGCATGGGAAGAATCTCTGATGAAAGGGAAAAAAAAGTACTATTGAAATTCTGAAATCCCTGAGAAAACTGAATTGTACAGACTGTGGTATATTTTTGGAAAATGTTTGATACACAGATAAACCTCTTCTTACTTATGCAGCTGAAATTTGGGGCTTACATGAAAATTCGCAGATGGAAAAAGTACATACGTATGCTATGAAGCGTTTCCTTCAAGTACCTATTCATTCATCCAACACCGTTTTATATGGAGAAATGGGCAGATACCCTTTGTATATAAGTACATTTGTGAAATGTATTAAGTACTGGTTGAAGATCTTGAAGCTACCCCAGTCCCGTTTGAGCAGGCAAGCCTATGATATGATGCTTTCTAGAAATGGAAAAAGGTAAAGAAAACTGGGCTTATAAAAGTAAAGAAGTCCTTTCAGAACAGGGTTTTGGATAGTGTGGATGACCCAGGAAGTAGGAAATGAGCAACAGTTCATTGCGGAAATTTAAAGACAGGCTTATTTGTTCTTTTAAACAGAATTGGCACTCAGATATGGAAAGTAAAGAAAAAAATATCGCTGGTTTTTTTTTCATTTAAGAATGTGTTCCATTCTGAAAAGTTTCTCAATGTGTCATAACAGATAAATGGCACAGAATAAATTACGCAAGATTTAGTTGAGAACTTTAGGTTTTAATGCGAACAAAAGATGGTTTGAATGTGAAACAAACATCCACAGAATCTCCTTGTCCTGCATGTAGGCACATTATTGATGACGAAGAACACTTTCTGTTCCACTGTACTGCTTATAATGAAGTGCGACAAATGTTCATTTTTCCAGTTAGATATAGCGAAAAGACAAAATGTCGCTGGCGTGTTTATCATCAGATGATGAACTTGTAATTAAATCAGTTTCGAAATTCATCGCGGAAGCATTGAAAATTAGACAGATGAAGGGTAGTGAAATTTAAGATAATACATTATAAGAGATATCTGAATGAATATTATCATTCATCGCATGTTGAAGAGATCAGTAAAATACAATGTCATCATTTAATTGAGTGGATGGTCGAGTTTTTGTTAACTTTGGATTTGATACACACTAGGAAATGAAAGTATACTATTTGTTTGCAGGAAAGGAAGAGGGAAATGTTTTTGTTCTTTACCTCTCCCCCCTTGATACTTGGTTAAGTCATTCCTGCTTTTCTTTGCTGTTCTTGTTCTTTGGACCGACACTAACAATGGCCTTCAAAATCCAATCGATGTATTACATGAAGCTCGCAGAACTTGTTTTCGAATATCAATAGGAACGAAACAAAAATGATGTTTTTGTAAGAATGCAGGATTTTTTTTTTTTTTTTTTTTTTTTTTTTTTTTTTTTGATAATTATGGAGTATGAAATGGGTTGGGTTTTTTTTTGTGTGTGTTTCCCCTGAGGAAAATGTGTAGATGCTCTGAAGGTGGAGAGCAGGAACGCGTGCATTAAAAGTGTGAAAAATATAATCAGACTTCATCATAATTGGAATTTTTTTTTTTTAAGATCCTTGACTCTGAAGTGTTATCCATACTAACGGGTGGAGCTGAATATGGAGACTAAGCACAGTGGACAATATTGAAAATATTGGACCCGGATACTTTGGGCTGTAATTCCTTCAAGTCTCTTTAAAGAACCAAAGAAATTCGTTTTCAGTGAATCTAGGCGCTAATAGTTTGGGTAGATGTGTGAAATAAAAATGTAGGAATCTGCTGATGAAAAAATAGTAATAAAGCGGGCTCGCTGTATGAGTTTTTTTTTTCTTTCCTGCCAGTTTTCTTCATAAATAGATACGCAACCCATGAAACAGCAGAGTAATCAAGATGTTGCTTGTGGCCGTCAACTGAATGAAGATACAGATGTAGACAAGTAGCGGTCTTAAATTTTCAGAAGCACATGTCTAAACTGTCGAAACTGGTGTAATATATGTCTGTCCATTTAGATGGGCTGGTTTAGTTCAATATACTTCGTTCAGCATTGGATTTGGCATGCATCGTTAAAAACCATGAGGAAGGGTTTGAAAATATTATTTCTGCTAAAACAGCGACTGAAAGTTTATTATTTGCAAAACATTGAATGGCTTTGTTTTGAACAATGCCATGAAACAGTACTTAGTGGCTTTCCAAACGGTCATTTGAAAGTGAATACTATTTTCCATTCCCAGACTTTTTTTGTGATGGGCCTATCAAACTATGAACTGCGGTGTTGCCAGCAAGAGGTTCTTCATGCCGAAGAGCGTACAGACACACACACACACACACACACACACACACACACACACACACACACACACACACACACACACACGCGCGCGCGCGCGCGCGCGCGCGCTCGCGCACGCGGTGTTGCCAGCAAAAGGTTCTTCATGCCGAAGAGCGTACACACACACACACACACACACACACACACACACACACGCGCACGCGCGCACGCACACGCACACACACACACACACACACACAACACACACACACACACACACACACACACACACACACACACACACACGACGACTTTACTGGTCTGTTCGCAAAGTGACAGAATACGAAAATCATTTTACACGTATTTGCTCTGCACGAAAGAAATATACTCAAATACTTGAGCGACACTTTGCAGCTAGCCCTGCAATGGTATTTTGCGC
>JADBJO010000239.1:815000-822500 GCA_016801955.1 Conus betulinus | reverse complement strand
CATAATATTGGGGATTATGAAGTTCATCTCTCAAACTTTTTCATCATCTTGTTTCAGATCAGTTATCACAGTAACCCCTGACTTGTCTGCATAACGGGCCGCTACACCATGGGACACGGGGAGCAGTTTTAAGAGCGCTTTTCTGTTTATTTAATTAGCGCTTTTTTTCTTTTTGTTTAAAGCAAGAAACTCTTGGGTGCAAGCATGTATAAAACTTTCTGAACGAAGGATCTTGCCTAGGTGCAGATCTAGACGTGTGTTCATACCATGGCATTTTTTTTTTTTTCAAAACTTGCTTCATCCTGTGTTTCACACAGGGTTTCATCTCGTTTTTTTCATTTCATGAAATCTGTGCCTTCGAAGTCGTTCAGCCCACTGATGAGTACCCTATAACCTGGTCTGATACCTCAATAGGGTATTTGGTGTAGGGGCAAAGCAATCAGAGAGGCGACAGGTACACACATCTGCTCATCAGTAAGGGATACATGATCTGTAAGTGCAATAGGTCAAGCATTTTTTTTTAGTTGATCTGAGGTTGGAAAGAAACCATTTCCATCATGAACAAAGTCACATTTCACTTTCTCTCTTTTTTTTTTGATCTGGTTACGAGCAGTTCGTCTCTGGAGGCGATGGGGCCTCAACTTACGCCTCACCTGAGTGGGAGTGTCTGATTTGTACAGGGAGCATCGTTTGCTGCCGTTGACAGTCTGTCCTGGAATTGGAGCACTTGGAGAGGAAGGAAGAGTTTGTGTGAGGGATGTACATGAGGAAATCCTGTCCTTGTTAGGTTCAGAAAGATTCACAATCTTTTTGTCATGGGTCCTCGCGAGCATAGACAGTTCTTTTCTACACTGGGTCCTTATCAGTCCCACTTGAAAATCAGTCATATTCTTACCTTGAGTGTCCTCCAAGGTTTGTCTGAGGGAAGTGAAGGAAGAGGAAACAGCCTCAACCTTACAGCAGGTATCTCCATGTACAGAGTCTAAAATTCTGGAACTTGCAGAGTCCAACACCGACTGGATGGTGGGGTGCAGGTAGTCATCCTGGGCTTTGTGGGCCAAGGCAAAATGGAGTTGCAGACCACGGGGAATCACCTTCTTCTCAATACAAGTCCGTACAAACTTCTCTTTGGCTAACAGACGGTGGAGTTTAAGATGTGAGATCTTCAGTTTGACGTACGCAGGTGTATAAGTCTGGTCGGGTGGCATGTCTACTAAGGGGGCCAAGACAGAGAGGACAGTACCACAAAAACGGGCCAATATTTAAAAAATAATGCTCTCTTGTCCTCAGCTCCGCACCCTGTAAAATTGACTGAAATAAAAAACCAGAAACGGTAAAATACGTATACAAAAAAAAAAAAAAATATATATATATATATATATATATATATATATATATATATATATATATATATATATATATATATATATATATATATATATATATATATAGAGAGAGAGAGAGAGAGAGAGAGAGAGAGAGAGAGAGAGAGAGTTAATTACATTTGCACTAACCTTACTGAACAGATCCCAGTTCCATAAACATTTAACAGGTTTGTCCTTTGACCTTTTTTTTTTTAATTGATAGAATAAGTGCAAATCTTGCCCATTCATTATAGTGTATTTTTTTGTGGACAGATTCTGCATCTACCAAAAACTATACCTTACTTGTCCTTTGACAGCAAAAACAAAACAAAACAACAACAACAACAACAACAAACAACAAACATTATTTGAACTTGTACCACATCTTGCTGAATAAACCCAGATTCTACCAAACTTTTCTAGTCCCACCCTTTAACTGATATTGTTTTCCCCCACTTAATTGATAAGATTTGAACTAATCTCTTTGGACAAATTCTGGAGCTACCAAATTTTCAAAAGGTTCGTTTTTTTGACTGTTTGTCTTGAATGAATTAAACTTGTACTAATGATGCTGAATATATCCTGGATCTGCAAAATATTCACAGCTTTATCCTTTGACTGCTTTTTTTTGTAACTAAATTTGCATCGATATTGATGAACAGATCCTGGAAAGAACACAAACTTTGATAAATAGCCTTGCTTTTGACCACATTTCTTTTTTAGTTCATTGATCTGTACAAACTTTAAAACGTTCGTTCTTGACCCTTTTTGTATATAATCAATCAATCAAAATTTCTAATTACCTTGTGGAACGAATCCTAGATCTATCAAAATTTAGCAGGTTCGTCTTTCAAGACTTCTTTTTCTGTGATGAATGAAATTTGTAATGATCTGGCCGGGTGGATCCTGGATGGATGACCTGTTCGATCCAGATCCGTCACAATCTCTACCACAAGTGTGTGTGTGTGTGTGTGTGTGTGTGTGTGTGTGTGTGTGTGTGTGTGTGTGTGTGTGTGTGTGTGTATGTTTTACAGGCAATCAAGCAAACAAAACAGTCAGGATCAAACGAGACCTGCCCGGCGGACTGAATGTCATCGGTCAGGTTGGAGCGGAGATGCAACATCGACGCGGAGCCTTGCTTTGGCTATTGGTATTTCAGCATTGAAAGGATGGAGTTTCTTCTTCTTTTCGAACACTCACATGGTGATGCCAGTTGTCCCGCACGAAGCTGGCTATCCCCCGAAGGTCCACCAGGTCCCTGTAGAACTCGGCCCTCAGAGCCAATGGCTACGGCCCTGTGTCCTGCCTGGCAGTAGCATGGAGGTGACAGTCCTGTAGTATGTGCTCCGTGTCCATCTCGGCCTTTCTGCATGGGCACATCACAGACTCGCCAGTCTTGTATTTTTTTTTGTACACGTGTGCATTCAGTCTGTTGTGTCCAGTCCTCAGTCTGAACACTATCACTTGATCTTCTCTGCTTATGTGGTAGTAGTAGTCAGCCTGGTTGGAATTTGGGTGTTGCTGCTTTTTCCATTCTCTCCTGTAGAGTGTTTTAATGAATGTCTTCTCCTCAGGGTAGGAGGCCTCTATGTCATGTTGTTCCAGCTGTCCCCCCCCCCCCCCCCCCCCCCCCTCCTTGGCTAGTCTGTCCGCCTCCTCACTTCCATGGATCCCATAACGGGCGGGGTCTCACTGGAGGACAAGTTCTACATTTTAAAGGATGAAGCAAGTGTCGGTAAAATGGAAAATGACAAACATGATGACGTGCAGACTTACTGAAGTGAAGGACCGAAAAGGAGCTCGTGGCACGATGAAGAATCCATCTCCAGTCTTTGAACGTGAATCGTGGAACACTGACTGCGATGACTGACAAGTGATGGCCGTAATATTTCGGTGAACCGCATTCAGAAGGAGGAAAGGTTAGCCTAAGATTCACGCACCACGTTAAACTCTTTACCCGCACCTGACGATTCACCCAGTTCAGGCATTATGTGACCGTTACAAGGGTCCCCACAATGATGACTTGTCCTTCCATTCAACAAAACTCATAATCTCACATTTTCAAAAATCCAAAAGCAAAAAGTTTGTGTTTAATAACAAAACGAGTAGGGTAAATCTTCCTCCCATGATGAATATATACACGTCCATAACTGCAAAGAATGCTGCTTACAACACAGAACCGTCTAACAATATATGACATCACAGAGCACACAGAACAAACAAGGACACATCCCCCAAAAGGATGTTCCATGCTTGCTTATAAACCCCATACCGCAACACAGCAACAAACAACTGGAGAAACGATCAAAAAAATTAAACATTTCCTCAAGACTGGCTCAGCCTTTTCGATCTAGACAAATATACGGACGAACAGTAACAGATACAGGTAAGCTTGATTTCCTTCCAAAAGTTTGTAGCTTATGAAACAGAAAGCTCGAAAATCATGGAGCAGCACAGCCTGAAAAATACCATGAAATATTTAAGACAATTCGTTGACTATAATGATCGATCATGTACTACATCAAAACCCGTGAAACATTCTAGAAATAAAATTCTGAAAATTTCCCGGAGCTTCTCGTAGTTCCACCTACTAGAAGATTCTCGTACTCTCAGAAAAAAAAACAAAAACAAAAAAACTTCAAGAACTATCACGAATTTATATAATCTGCTCAGTTAACGGAAACGTGATATTATTCTTTAAAGTATCTCAAGCCAATTTGAGTATCGTCCAGTCATCGATCTCTCAACCAAGAAGGGTTGCGAGGCATCGGGTTTCTGACAGGTCCAGCCCTTGAAACTGACCTACAAGTAGGGTCGTTCACAAATGTAGAACCTGTCATACTGGCTAAAGCCCGGGGTCCACAAATGACCATGTTCACGCCTCATGACCACAATGTTGCGGGACGGGTCCTGCCACAAGCGGCCAGACAGATTCTTCCAAAAGGCCTGAGTGGCGTTCAGGTCCAGGGGCTGCCCGTTGAGCCACACGAAGTTCACACCTTCCGGAGGAATCGGTGTGTCCCATTCCTCCAGCGGGCGGCTGCCTCCCGTGAAGATGCCTGCTTTGTGGTCGTGGAGAGCTGTTTGGAGGGAAAAGAGGCGAAAATTCGGTCATGTTATTTTTTTTTTCATCTTGTTTTATTCTATTTTATTCTATTCTATTCTATGTCATCTTATTCTATTGTACTTTCTTTCCTTTTGTATTCTTTTTGTTACATTTTATTTCACTGACGGTAGTGTTCTGGACTTACACAATTGCTGTGATGTGAACCACAAAACATACGCAAGAAAAATCTCTCTCTCTCTCTCTCTCTCTCTCTCTCTCTCTCTCTCTCCTCTCTCTCTCTCACACACACACACACACACACACACACACACACACACACACACACACACACACACACACACACACACATGCGACGCGCCTATACTCGCACAGATATGAGTAGCACGAGAGAATGACAAAGAGAAACACACACACACACACACACACACACACACACACACACACACACACACACACACACACACACACACACACACACACACACACACACACACACACACACACACACACACACACACACACATGCGTGCGCGCGCGCGTACGCAAACACACATGCACGCACGCATATAGAGAGGCAGAAAGACAGACAGCAGAGAAAAGAGATGCAGACAGGGTGACAGACAGACGCACACATACACAGAGAGAGAGAGAGAGAGAGAGAGAGAGAGAGAGAGAGAGAGAGAGAGAGAGGAGAGAGAGAGAGAGAGAGAGAGAGAGGAGTTGACGCGTTACCGATGTGTTGGTGCTGAGGAAGTCGTGAACAAAACTGTGCCTTCTCCACTGGTTCCAGAACCACCAGCATTTCGTCACTCGCATTACAGGCAGCACGTGCGGCAAACCAGGACGGCAGTAGTGACGTCACTAGCCGGTAGCACGTTGCTGTGAGGCGATCAATGACATAGCCACTTTTGGCTGGACAGCTTGCTGTTGAGTATGAAATAAGGATTTCAGAAAAAGCACCAACTTGTCACCACGACATGATACTTAGTGTGGCGGATTTCAATTTTGGGGGGGGGGAAGGGGTTCGAAGGTTTGAATCCGATCAGAAACATCTATTTGTTGACTTTTTCGGTCCTGTCTGACTGTTATCCTGTGTTCTGTATGTTATGGACTTAAGTGCCAAAACTGGAAGTTCTCTCTACCAAACACATGAGTCTCTGAGGTAAAAAAAATAAAAAAAAATAAAAAAAAAATAAATAAATAAATTTCCCACAGCCTAATGCCCGTTGGGTCAATGAGGTGTCCAGAGGTTCACTGTGTTGAGGGCACGGTTTAGTGGAAGGCGATGGCCATCCCTTCTCCTTCCTCCGCCTTTAACCATACCTGAACTGAATCAGGTACCCATTTACGCTGGGTGGGCAGAGAGGGTTTTTCAAGCCGAAAAAATCTAACGTTTACCGCAGTGTGGCCTCTTTGTCATTATCTAGTCACACAAAAATACTTGATTCTTGCTGTATATCACCATTTAGAATACAGAATATTTACAATCTCCTTGAATATGAAATAACTTTTCTGGTTGATATTGTTAACAAGAAACAGAGGCGACAAAAAAGAAAACAATATATATGTACATATATGCAGTATATGTTTGTAGAATCTGTCTTTCACCCTAGACACCACGACTGCTAATTCAGAGGAAGCTGTCGGAATGGGTCGTGGGCAACGGGTGGCGAGAGGGAGAGAGGAGGGTTGGTGAGGTGGGCAATTGTTTACCGAGTTATGTTCAAAACATGCCCCATTGTCTAAAGGGCTTAATTGATGAAAGGACAACTGATAAAACCATACACAACAACATCCGAAAAAAAGAAAAAGAACTCGTACACCACATGGATCTAGGTGACAGGGTGGAAACAACAGCAATAAAAGAAGCCTTCATAACCCTTAAAGACCATAAACCCAATTTCCACAACAACCCACATGTAGACTAATAAACCCATCTAAATCTGAACTGGGCAAAATAAGTAAGAAAATCTTAGAAAAAGCCATAAAAAACACAAAACAAACACTGAATACAACCTCTGGAAGAACACATATGAAGTATCCAATGGTCAAAAATCTTAACAAACAGAAGAACACAGTATTCATCACATTTGACATAGTAGACTTCTACCCATCCATAGATGAAGAGCTACTCACTAAAGCTCTGAAATTTGCTAATAAACACACAGACGTAACAGGGTCAGAAATGGAAATCATTCTTCACACCAGAAAAACTTTACTCTACAGCAGAAATGAAACATGGATCAAGAAAACGAATAAAAACTCAACATTTGATGTGACCATGGGTTCGTACGACGGTGCCGAAACATGCGAACTGGTCGGGACTGTTTATGCTATCCAACATCCAAAAACAACTCGGAAAGCAAGTCGGACTGTACAGAGACGACGGCCTCGCCGCGCTAAACACAATCCAGAACCATCGAAAACAAGAAAAAAGAACTATGCAAAATTTTCCAAAACCATAACTTAAAAATCACCATCGAAGCAACAAAAAAGGTAGTGAACTACTTAGACATAACACTTGACCTCAACAACCACATATATAAACCATACAAGAAACCTAATGACACACCCATTTATGTAAAACATCAATAGCAACCACCCCCCATCTATACTAAAAACCATACCCAATGGCATAAACAAGAGATTATCTAATCTGTCACATAATGAAAGAGTATTCAACAACGCAGCAGCAGAATACCAAGAGGCATTGCAAAAAAGTGGTTACAGCTACAACTACACAATACAACCCAGATAACAACATGAACAAAAACAAAAAAAAGCAGGAAAAGGAAAATCACATGTACAACCCTCCATATGATGGACGAGTAAAAACAAATGTAGGGAAAGAATTTTTCAAAATTTTGACAGCATCCTTCCCAAAGAACACAAATTGTCCAAAATATTCAACAAGAACACCATCAAACTATCATATTCATGCATGCCTAACCTTAAAAATATAATTGATTCATCCAACAAAATGAAAAGCAACACAGCAAAGAAGGGTGAAGAAAGGAAATCCTGCAATTGTACTAAAAAAGAACAGTGTCCCTTAAGCAACAAATGCCT
>JADBJO010000239.1:805000-812500 GCA_016801955.1 Conus betulinus | reverse complement strand
ATAAATCGTTCCCCATTAAGTGATGTGCTTTCAATTGTAATATGTGTAGAAGAAGCATTCCCAGGAATGTGTTCATGGAACAGCGAAGACTGCAACAGGGAATGGAAGCCAACAGTCGCTATGTTGCATACAGTTCAGTACGCATGTATTTTGTTTAAAATAATGTAGATTACTTTGTGGTCAGTGCAACTGAAGAAGAAACTCCCGACAGCTGTTTTCTTTTCTTTTTGTTCAAACTTCTTATAACGAGTCATCAGATCGATCTGCCACAAACCTACCATGTTTTTAAAACCTTTTGAATTAAAGCTCTGTATTTCCAGGAGGAAAAGTTTCATTCAACTCTTTCAATTCCATTAATGAAATGTAAACAGAAGCTAAAAACAATATTGATGGCAATTATATGTTGTGTCGAAACAAATCAAGCGTTTAAATCAGTGACCGTCACATCACACGTTTCCGAGATCAACTCCTATATTCCCTCCCCTCCCCGCACACATCGTTTTCACCCTCACCCGCCTCTCTCTCTCTCTCTCTCTCTCTCTCTCTCTCTCTCTCTCTCTCTCTCTCTCTTCTCTCTCTCTCTCAAAAACAAGCGAGACTTTTTTGATGATCAGCTTCACACACACACACACACACACACACACACACACACACACACGCATACAAGAGAGAGAGAGAGAGAGAGAGAGAGAGAGAGAGAGAGAGAGGGAGGGAGGGAGGGAGGGAGGGAGAGGAAGAAACGTGTTTTATTCCAAATTAAGTAACCAACGTCACCTGGAAGGGAATATTGTGTCATTCTGTATTATCCCCTTTAAAGATATTAACATGTTTTCCTTACACCACCCAGGTTTTAAGAGGTAAATTCATGCGGTAAGCTTTCTCTTCTTCACCACCCCTGTTGTCAGCACGATGTCATCCGTCTGGCTAGCCCTCAGAAGTGTGCCAAGGCATGGCCAACATTTCACAGTGCCTCCCTGTTTCTGGAAAGGGACAGACTGAAGGAACGGGTTCAGAATAAAGGAGCTAACGTCAACGTGAAGGTGATCATTCCATTCTTGTGCAAGATCTAGTCAAGGGACATAACGCTTCACGACCACCCACGCTGGACCAGAAACTGAAAGATTCTCTCTCTCTCTCTCTCTCTCTCTCTCTCTCTCTCTCTCTCTCTCTCTCTGTCTCTCTCTGTGTGTGTGTGTGTGTGTGTGTGTGTGTGTGTGTGTGTGTGTGTGAGTGTGTGAGTGTGTGTGTGTGTGTGTGTGTGTGTGTGTGTGTGTGTGTGTGTGTGTGTGTGTGTGGTGTGTGTGTGTGTGTGTGTGTGTGTGTGTACTGCCTGCACTTGTATTCCCCGACAACTAAATTGTTCAAAATATTGTTTTGGTCTATAAGTGGGAGACTGCATCTCTACGGAGATCCAAGTAAAGACTGTTCTGTACAATTCTTAGCTGCTGTCAGCTCCTTTGTGACTGACTGACAACTCCGGGGTTAACAAACAGTAGAGCGGACCACTCTGAGTGCTGACAGCTTTTGACCTCCCTTGCATGCCGGGAAGGATCTTCAGGGAAAGGCTTAAGGGTTCTTCCCTACCTTTCGTACCCTTTAAGCAATGATTTCAGAATTTCAGCAACTTATTTAACAGCACTTTCTTCTGTTTGTCTTGTTTACCCTTCACTGGCTGCTTTGAAGGTGCCGATGGATTCTGTTCTGAACCCTTGGTGGTGAGAATACCACAAAATTATAGACTTTTGTATATGTCCATTCGATGCCAGGAAAGTGAAAATACCAGCTGCTGAAAGTTACTAGTAATAAGGCTTTCTGAACTAAAGACTGTTGTCTAGATCGATTTTAATAGTGCCCCTTTGCCGTTAGTGAAGACTTTTTTCGTTTCTTACTTTTGTAGTAAAACGTCTGAGCTGCCTATTTTCTTTCATAAGTTCTTTCACCTTCACGCCGCCCCCCACACCCCCCCACTCCGGTATATATCTAAACTAATAGACGTTAATTTGTCAACGAACACTTCTTTTCCCCACCCTCTGAAAAATCTCTCTCTCTCTCTCTCTCTCTCTCTCTCTCAAATATACGCAGATACATATATGTGTTCAAAGAGTTCTGCGTGCGTAACCACCCGAGATTTGTAGGAAACTTCCGACTGTTGCGTTCCGTATTTCACACGTGTGCCCTTAATTTACTTTTTTTTCGGCTTTCCAGTTTTCTTCAGTTGTAGCCAATTCATTTTGAGCACACATGCACCTTTGAGTATATTATACTACCCATTAACTCTTTTCTAATGACAAAATGATGCTCGAAGTGTGTTAGAGATACGAATGCAGTTCGTTACGACATGAGAAAAAACTACCAGTAAACAAAACTGAAACACTGAGAGAATCGATAAATACCGGTTGTCAGATTGATAAGTGTCGCTTCGTAAATATTAATATTTCTCAACTGCATTCATAAATTTTCATAATGAGAGCAAATGCGTCGCTCAATTCTCATGACAAAAGAAATGCACTGCGAACCAGTTCCTCATGTGTGTAGCATCACTATCAAATAGAAAAAAAAAATCCCCCCCCCCCCCCAAATAAATAAATAAATAAATAAATAAATATATATATATATATATATATATATTGTGGCCTGGAAACTGTGATAGTCAGAAAAGCTTCTTGGGAAACTCCCTGGCCACTAATATAAGCGTTCGCATTCTTTTTTTTCAATGATTTAAACAGAAACAATCTCCCGTAACTCAATTTTTCCATAATCGAATAAGATATGATAGAGAATATCGATTACTGTAACAGGTCGTCGTACCATGCATATAAGCAGCTTCATAACACACACACACACACACACACACACACACACACACACACACACACGCCATAGTAACAAAGTGTATATACTTACTGACAAGCAGTAGTAATAGGCGCTCCAGAGATGTGGATCAGCACAGACAAACACACAATATTGACACAGCCACAGTCAAAATGAATGTCATGCTCCTTGATATACGAACCCTTCCAATGCTCTTGTTTTCGTTTCGACGGGGCCAATTAGTATGATCTGTGCTGCCTGGTTTCGCGCAAGTGATCACAGCACCTCACAAGCAGATACTTAAGGCTATGACCGCACTACGCGACGCGAGCGGTGATTGCACTTCGATGTCCCAATGCGGTGAGAAGGATGACGGTGCGATAGAAAGGAGGACAGCAGTTACTACAGAGGCAGCCACGACACAAGCAGTCGAGTAGTAAGCCGCGCAGGTGGCGGTGGCTACTGTCGCGCAACAACATTGCTGTCAAAATTTCTTGTCGCTCACCGCTACGCACCACCCGTGCGGTAGAAGTTCGAACACTGGCCGTCGCTGCACTAGCTGACGTCAGCCTTTTCATCGTGCGGCCATCGCCACTAACTCTGACACTTTTTTGTTCTTTTTCTTTTAGTAGCAGACCCTAAACAGTCTGCCGATCCATATCTGCTGTTCCTGGCTCTGTCGGTACCGCGCTACAAGAGAGGGGCGAGAGGGGAGGGGGGTAAAAGTAATGGACGCACGGCTTATGTCAAAGTAGCGGCTGATCAAAGAATGCATTATTCAGTAAATCAATGGTTTTCTTAATAACTGTGCCTGGCTGTGTCCCAGTCTGGCAAACATGTGATGAATATTATTCCCCTTCTGTTAATACCGTGAGTTGGTATTTAACACACAGAGAGAGAGAGAGAGAGAGAGAGAGAGAGAGAGAGAGAGACGGAGACGTACTGAGCAGACAATGTTGAGCAACAAAGTTGTCTTTTCAATGGACAAAGAACGGATTTCAGAGCTGACACCTGATGTGCTAAATACCTGACTGGTTCATTTTAACTTGCGTCTTCTCGGTCAAACCTGTCCAGGTCTTCGGAAATGGTCGGTTGACTACGTGTCCTGAACAAAAACAAAAAAACTTGTCAGAATACTTGGAAGATGAGGGGGTGGAGTGGTATTTACGTTTTCTTACCAGTCGGCGTGGCGAAGTGGTTAGAATCGCCAACTCCCTGCCGTAAGATCGTGAGTTTAATTCCCATCAGAATCATTTATTTGTAGGACTTTTATTTACTCTGACCAGCTTCTAACCAGAGTTGAGCTTGTAAAGGGCTCAGGTTGGAAGACTGGGACCACATAGTTGAGTTTCATCACTTACTGGACGTGTCTCTAGAGGTCGTGGTCAAATTGTCGAACCGACAGTGCTATTGATCCATTTGGAACCCTTTCAGAAAGCTTGTCATAGTCATCAATGCACTGAAACTGAATTATACAGGTAACTTATAAAGGCTGGGTATCAGTCCTGTTACTGCTGAATTTGTTCGCCGCATTTGATACCCTCGACCATGAGATTTCATTTAAAAGGATGGTTTACGTCATATCTGAAGAAACTGTGCTCAATATGTCTGTTAAAAAAAATGTAGTGTGAAATTTGCAGTAACCGATCTGAAATAGGGTGTCTTCCAAGGTTTTGCGCTGGAACATGAGTTTTTTTTTTTTTTCACCAATAGACCAAACGCTTGGTGCTTTTTCGGTACCACGCCGTATCCTCGATATGGAAAAAGCAAAAGCATTTGAGGCATGCAAGCTCCTATTTTCAGCAAAAGCATTGCTTCAATGTAGCCTTTACACGTGCACACGTGTTTGGGTCATTTGTCTCACTTTTAATAAGCACCGTGAATGGGTCGTAAACGTTGGGGCTACTGATATCTAGCAAAGACAGTCAACAAGTAAAGGATGACTAGAACGCTAGTTTTAAACCATTTCTGTTTGATGGTCCTTTTAGATCATCAAATTAGAGTACTGTAAAGAAACCAAAAAAAAAAAATCAATATTAGTTCTAAGATGTTTAATATATCAAAAGAAGAAATAAAGATTTTTGTGCCCGGTTGGGGATTATTGAAAAAAAAACATGGATGCAAGAAGGGAGATTACTAATAACATAATTTACATCAAAGACTTCGTCAGATCCACTGTTTCCAATGCAAGTGTATCAAAAGCAAAGAATGTATCTTAGATTCCTCACGTGGATCTACGAATAGGAGATGAAACCCTCCGTGCTGACAATTTTAAACACTGAACAACATGATAGTTGTGGAAAACAAGTGCAGATTAAAAACTTGACAAAGTGAAATAAGGAAATATGGTTGAAAAGAAACCCTAAATACAAGAGTAAGAGAGAAGAAGCACAGTTGATTTTATGGGAAGCCTGCTAGGAACATCGAAGGTCCTTCAGAACCAGTTGCTTCTTTCAGTACCATGCTGTATCCCGCATATGTGTGTTAGTCGTAGAGACAGTCTATATCTACATCTATCCATCTATCAACACACACACACACACACACACACACACACACGCACGCACGCACGCACACACACACACACACACACACACACACACACACACACACACACACACATACACACATCCGTACATGCACAAACTCAGACACATATGTGCGTGCGTGCATCAATCGCAAACTAGAGACTATGACAGAACCTGCAGGAATATGAAGATCAAGGGCATACTGATTTAGAAATAACTCACCCCAAATACCACTCACACACTTGCGTCTTCCTTCCCTGCTGATCCAGTAGTGGCACACTAAAGCCTTAGCGGGCGCCCGCCGAAGCCAAAAGAACTACAGATAAAAAGCTCTGACAGGACTCAAACCCAAGATCACAGCCTTCCAGTTTAACGCACCGCCCCAAAGAGGCTGCATTTATCGAAAGCTTCCTTCCTATTTAAAAAAAAAAAATTCTTAGTTACCCTTCAGAAACATGATTGGCCTTCGAGGAGAAGAGTAAATAATCATTAGTCTAAGTGTTTGCCAGTCTGAGGCGGCAAGACACAATTCGAACGAACACCATCGATCACACTTCCCTTAGATCGTCTCTCCCCCCCCCCCCCCCCACCCCCCCCCCCCCCCCCCCCCCCCCACACCCCCACCCACACCGCCCCCTCTCCCTATTACTTCTGTGGCGTGAACTACCGATCAAAAGTACAAGAAATAGTGCGGGAGACCTCTCATACTTCGGTCAGTTACAGAACTGCTTCTCAGCAGGGACGTAGCCAACACGCAGGACAGAACATCACTTCGTAGTTGAAGAAATCACCATCTTCGTCATTGATATTATTATCAGCAGCAGCAGCAGTATCCTAATCATCAGCGTCTTCGACGTCCTCGATGTCTTAACTATTAAACATGAAAACAAAACGAAACAAAATATAATTAAAAAGAAGAACAAACGAACAAACAAACAACAACAATCGTTTAGGGACCATGAGTTTTGTTTTAGGCGGTTTTCACACTGTGTTTTTGTGCACCCTGGTGAATGTCTATGGAGTGTTTGTTGCTGCCTTTTGGTAAGTAGACAATTCTTTGTGTTGTGTTAGTGTCTTTTTCTTTTCCTCTTTTTTTTTTTTTTTTTTTAGCTAAACGACTGTTTATGGTATGAATAGACATATTACAACGACAGTATTTTTTCTTTTATATTCTGTGGCAATCGAGATAAAGATGCATTGTAAACTTTATTGTGTATTCTATAACGAAGAGGTGAGGGGATCAAAATATAGGCCTATAGTTTCTGATCATATCGTTTAAACAGCGAAATAAACATTTTTATCACAAGCTTTCCACTTTGCTACAGACTCTTGGCCAAAATAATGTCCGCTTTTGGCACAAGAAGAAGTCTTCGATTTTGTGTAAACGTTTCTCGATGAACAAGTCCTTTTTGTAACGATTTTAGATCTTTAGAATCTATGAATGTAATTGGTAGGAGTCTGCGCTCTTAAATTCTGCTATGCGGCGAAATTCTTTCCTAAATGGACATTATCAAAATGACCTGTGATCTGTAATTCAGTTAACTTTAAACTTCAGAGACAGCAGGCAAACAAACCCGTGATTAGGAAACTAATAACTAAGTTTACAAAAATTGTACTGATCCATGATATTTTAAAATTATGTGGTTATAAATTTCAAAAAAAGAAAATTATGCAAAAGAAAAAAACAAGGTCTCTGATGAAAAAAAAAAAACCTTTAAAATCCATATTAAATACAGTCACTTGCTTAACCAAATAATGGCTACCAACAAAGCGCACAGTTCTTGGAAAAAAAAAAAAAAAAAACATTACGCAAAAAAATCTTTTTCAGGATGAACAATGTAATCTACTACCACGACACAACGTTTGACGATCGACTTCCGACGGAAGTGACGCAATGGACCCAGCTGACAGTGCCCTGCAGTGTGGAAGACTGTGCCAGGATGAGAACTGGTGCAACTCTTTTTCTACAACCATGGCACCAAAAGCTGTGCGCTTCAACGAATGGTGTACGTGTCGCTGCAAACGTCCCCTGCCTTTGGATGGAAATATTATCGGCTGACTTCAGGTACAGCGATTTTTCTAACTTCATTGATGCGTTAGTAATTTTATCAATAGTTTTGCGGTTTCTGACACCACGTCTCATTTTTACAGGTTTGAAGTT
>JADBJO010000239.1:792500-800000 GCA_016801955.1 Conus betulinus | reverse complement strand
TTCTCTAGTTCCATTCCCGACTTCCGGTCAGTCTACGACCACACAGCTCTGGACATACACTTTCCACTGACACTTCAAAAAAACGGAGAATTTCTTTTCATTTTTTTTACAGTGTGTGTGTGTGTGTGTGTGTGTGTGTGTGTGTGTGTGTGTGCGTGCGTGCGTGCGTGCGCGCGCGCGTGCATGCGTGCGTGCGTGCGTGCGTGCGTGCGTGCGTGTGTGTGTGTGTGTGTGTGTGTGTGTGTGTGTTATCTCTCTGTCGTACGTCTGTTTGTTTTATCTCTTTTGTCCCATTCGTTTAGCGGTCTTCTTTTGCTCTCCTATTTCCCATTCCCCCCTCTGTTCAGGCTGCCAACTACGACCCCCAAACTGATAAGAAGTACGGGTCAAATCCTACTGTAGAGACTCCCCACTGTGTTGATGTCATTGCTCCGTGCTTTAGTGTCAGGGCAAGGAGTACAAAGCATGGGAGCGCCTGTCAACGACGTCGACACAACATGGTAACTGTTGTTTTTAGTACATTTACCAGACTAGTAAAGACTAGGGACGCATTTTTGTTTACATCATCAGCATCATCATCAGTATGGCCCATCGCTCCCGGTTATTTGTGAATATATTTTCGCTTCACTCGTACCATTGTTCGTTGATAGGTCTCGCAGGACTCGGAGGTATTTTGAAATCTCATGAACTGTTTCGGAGCTTAGGATGGACTGTTTGTCTATTTTAGAAGCCCTCCTACTCCCCCCCCCCCCCCCCCCCCCCCCCCCCACTCCCCTCCCTCCACTGAGTCTATCTGTTTGATTCGTTCACGCTTTAGTGTCACCGCGAGGGTGGGAGCGTGAGAGGAGAGCGTCTATTAATAACATCAACAGAGAGCATGGTCAAAGTTGTATTCATTACAAATACCAGACCTGGTACACATTTTTCTTTTCTAATGATTTGTGAATATATTTTCGGTGTCTTACACCATTGTTCTTACATAGGTCGCCTAGGACTCGGAGGTATTTTGTAATCTCATGAATTGTTTTGGAGCTTGGGATGGATTCTTGTGCATGTGTGCATTTGACAATGATCTAAACAGCTCTCTCTCTCTCTCTCTCTCTCTCTCTCTCTCTCTCTCTCTCTCTCTCTCTCTCTCTCTCTCTTCTTCTCTTCTTCTCTTCTTCTTCTTCTTCTTCTTCTTCTTCTCTCTCCCCCCCCCTCTTTCTCCCTCTCTCTCTCATTTTGCCGAACATGCTGAGTTGTTACTGAAACACACGCATTCTCAGAGAAGTGAGTTAGGCCAGACTTATAGCTTTTCTTGTCCACTCAGCCACCTCACCTCGGCTCCTTTCTACCCCCAGCTTTTAAACTAAAACGATTCGTTTGTATGCGTCGAACAACTTTGAAGAAGTGTCAGTGCAACACCTGATTATGGAATTGTGGGGACACAAACAGGTATCGAGCACATTCAGTGTCCATGTTCTGCTTCGTTCTTTCTTACTGAAAGCAAGTTTCGATAGAATCCGAAAGATTGTCACATAAAGCATGTTAACTGAATGTGAGGCTAAGTGTAAGATAGACTGGGTTTGACGGCTAGTTTCAAGATGGGGGTGACAGCTGGTGGAAATTGAAACAAATTCAAAACGGAAAAAAAAAATGTTTTGTGCCTAATTTGAGGAGATGAGTGGCTGTCCATGCTTCGTTTTTGTTTATCTTGAATGTTATTTGTCTCGTCTGAAGAAGACCAAGGAGGTCGGAACGCGTCGTATTCATCTTACCAATTGTTTGTTTGTTTGCCGACATGGTATTCTTTTTTCTTTTATATGGTTTTCACAGGTAAGATTAAAATTAATGGGATTCAGAGGTAAGATTAAAATTAATGGGAGGTGCAATTAAAATTAATGGGTTTCACAGGTTAGATTCAAATTAATTGGTTTCACAGGTAAGATTAAATGGATGTCACAAGTAAGATTGAATGGGTTTCACAGGTAAGATTAAAGCACTGTGGGTATGGATGTGCCCTATCACTGGAGAATAAAGCTGACATAGGTTGCTTTCTGTATGAATTTCAGCAGCCTTGTAAAAAGCAGGTTGGCAATACATTCTCATGTCCAGAAAGGTGACAGATTTCATGTCTGTGAACCCACTGTATTGTAGTCCAGTTCATTTGTCTTGGCAATTTCATAAACATTCACAATGTAGTTTCACAAAATGTGGGTGTAATGTCTCACGTATTTGTGTCAGTTTGTATCGCGGTGAACACCTCAACTAATCGCAGCTGTGTGTGTCCCTTATGTCACCGATAACTGACAATGACGTTCATTTTCTTCTCCTTTCTTGTCCAAAGAGTTAGGCAGGGGTCTGTTTCAAAGAAACGTGACGGATAGCCATACTCATCATTCGAGATATTCAAATCTATTCGAATGCATTTATATGTTGCATTTGATGTTTGGAAGTTTCTTAAGACTTTACGTTTCTCATAAACGGATTAAAGACGTTTTGTTTCAAATGTTGTATGTTTGTTATGTAAGAAAAAAATTACCTTGTCAATAGATGACATGGGATTTTTTACATTTTAATACTATCTACCCCTCCCATCTTACCCATTCCCTTCTGAGGGATATGGTATAACAAAACAGAGATCTGAATCATCTCTCTCTCTCTCTCTCTCTCTCTCTCTCTCTCTCTTGCTTCTTGTAAGATGACCTCCTCAAAATTGCAGAGGTAAAAAATAATTGCAATATTTCGCCTGTTATTCGTTCAACATGACAGTGGAAGATCTCCACTCTCAGAGAGCTGCCAACGCACTTCTGAGAGATATGACCAGTATCACCTCTCAAGACAGAAGACAGGGGCAACTTAACAGTCGCTGTGCTTCGGCTATCACCATCTGGCCACCATTGACCACTCGCTCACTGTTGTATTCTGTCAGGAGTGCCCACCATCTGGCTACCATTGACCACTCGCTCACTGTTGTGTTCTGTCTGAAGTGCCCACCATCTTTCACCATTGACCACTCGCTCACTGTTGTGTTCTGTCTGAAGTGCCCTTCGTAAGTGTCGAAGGGCAGGCGAAGAACTGAGGCACACAGATATTCGACCACAGAAGACCAAATGGAAACGTCTCCTTCCTTCGGAACCCTCGTCTTCTCAAACACCATTGCGGTGGATATTGGGCTTGCACACACACACACACACACACACACACACACACACACACACACACACACATACACGCACGCACACACACACACACACACACACATACACACACACACGCGCGCGCGCGCGCGCACACACACACACACACACACACACACACACACATGCGTGTAGGTGTTTGAATATAATCATGCTAACACATAAATTTACACACATACATGTACACGTATTCACGTTGGCATTCACGCACGCACGCACGCACGCGCACACACACACACACACACACACACACACACACACACACACACACACACACCATTCCCATATGTGCGCATGTACACGTACTAGTACATATACCCACACACATACACACCGAAACACGAACAAATGCAGGCTCTTGTGTGCGTGCGTTAACTACAAACCAGAGAAAAGCACAGAGCCTGGCAGAACTGTAAGGAAAAATGAAAGCACTATTTTGGGAATAGCTCGCATGCGTGCACTCACACAAAAACTAGCAACTGATTGCCCGTCCATTCCTCTAATCCAGGAGCAAGAAGAAAAAGATGACACATGCACCTGAAGGGGCCAGTGGAACTCAGAGAAGTACTAGTCGCAAAGGTCAAAGCAGCCAGCTGGGAGCAATCCTGCGCCGCTCTTGGAACTTTGCACAGTGTGCACATATGATGATGCAGGCACGCACAAGACGTTCCATTAGGAGTCAAGGGACATAACTGCAGTGCACCCAACTCTGAGCAGCCGTTAGCTGGAGCTAGAAATCATACCAACAGGTGCTTATGATGAAATTCGAACTCACGACCGCAGCCTGGAAAATCTTAACACACTGCAGCAAATCGGCTAGTGTTTGGCAACAGCAAGAAAAATGAGTTTTTATCAAAATATTTTTCCTTCCGGACTTTCCGCTTTGTCACGTTTCCGCTTTGTTACAGAGTATAACTGAAATGATATCCATTTCTGGATCAACAACAGATGTTTAGTATAGTATGGATGTTTCTTCTTAAGCAGGTCACTTTTGTATCCAGTTTAGATCTTTAGAATCACAGATGTAAATGAAATTCCGGTTTCTTAGATGCCGCTCTACAATGGCTTTCTTTACTTATGGACACTGTTGAACCCAACTTGATCTATGCTGTTAACAGGCCTGTCCTTAATTGCTGAAGCACGTTGTTCTTGAGATATTCTTTTTAGCTAAGTCTAGCAGTTTCAGGGTATAGCAGTATATCAACACGTGTGAACAGGGGGTGGGGGGTGGGGGTGGTGGGTGGGGGGGACAAGGTTAAGCAGTCTAGATATGCAAAAGACGGAAACGATCCATTAGTTTTTAAAGGACGTGGTTACTGTAGAACAAAGTGGGGAAGAGGGAAACTGCAACAATTCATGTAACAAACAAGCACGAAATAAACTTTTAAAAAGTCATAATAAACGTAAGCACCAAATTAACCAAAACATCATGTCGAAAACAAGCACTAAATAAGCCAAAAAAAAAAAGTCATGTCAAAAAGAAGCATCAAATGTACCAAAAAGTCATGTCGAAAACACGCACCAAATAAACCAAAAATCATGTCAAAAACAAGCACCAAATCAACCAAAAAATCATGTCGAAAACAAACACCAAATCAACAACAACAATAACAAAATCATGTCGAAAACAAGCACCAAATCAACAGAAAAGTCATGTAAAAAAAAACAAGCACCAAATAATCCAAATTAGTAATGTCAAAAAGAAACACAAATAAACCAGAAAGTCATGTCAAAACAAGCACCAAATAAACAAAAAAGTCAGGTCGAAAACAAGCACCAACTGAGCCAAAAAACTCATGTAAAAACACGCACCAATAAACCAAAAACTCATGTAAAAAACACGCGCCAAAAAACAAAAAACTCATGTAAAAACAAGCACCAAATAAACCAAAAACTCACGTGAAAAAAACAAGCACCGAATAAACAAAGAGTGAAAAATTTATCCCCCAAAAAGCATAGTCTTTGGATAAGGGAACGTTAAAAGGGTACAACTGTTTTTTCAGGCTGGGCAGAGGCATTCATTATCGTGATACACCTTTTGACGATCAACTTCTGACGGACGTGACGCAATGGTCTCAAGCCGACAGCAATTTTGCCTTGGAAAAAGGCAGTGCCCAAAAGAAACATGGTGCGTTTCTTTCCTGCAACCATGGCAACAGCACATGCGCGTTTCAATGAATAGCATTATGTGTTGTTGCAAACATCCGCTGCCTTTGGATGGAAACATCATCGGCTAAATTCTAGGCAAACGAATGAACTAACAGTTCTGTGGTTGGGACCTGGACAGGAGAACAAGGGGCGTCGCTGCTTGGGGGATATAAAACTGATTAGTTGGGGAGCGACGCCTGCTCAAGCGATGATAGAGCGTTTGCCTGCAGAGCTGATAGACATGACATCGAACTGCTCGTGGAAGATGATTTCTGTGCTTGAAAATCTTCTCTGCCCACACAACAGAAAAGGAGCGCTTGGTTCAGTTCAGGGAAGTTTAAAGGCGGCTGAAGGAGAGGGTTGGGTTCTGTTTTCCATCACGCTATGCCCCAGACATGGTGAAACTGTGACGAATCACAACCTGAGAACAGAACAAGAAGGGAGAGATGAATGACGATGAATCTCTCTCTCTCTCTCTCTCTCTCTCTCTCTCTCTCTCTCTCTCTCTCTCTCTCTCTCTGCAATACCATACCTGCACAATGCAAGTGGGACGCTGGAAAGGTTTCTCGTCCAGCGTGTGTGTGTGTGTGTGTGTGTGTGTGTGTGTGTGTGTGTGTGTGTGTGTGTGTGTGTGTTGTGTGTTTAACGTCCTTATTTCTGATCCGTGACAGATTATAACTCGCACACTACAGCACAAAATCTACCATTATTCTAAATTACTGAACCTGCACGTTTTCAATCATTAACTGTAAACTGAGTCTTTTGCTTATCTTTTCCCGTTTTCAAGGCTAACAAAGGAATTGATTTTGTTCCCTCTTTCATCTTACCTTCAGAGAGAGAGAGAGAGAGGATGATGGTGGGGTTACTAGTATTTTGCCACAGAATTCAAAGCGTGCTTTGGTCTAACCTCCATTTCAAACATCAAACGTTAATTCTTCTGACCAACAGAAATCATTAACCGTTTCGGACTCGCCCTACCTGTCGACGGTCCTCCAGTGTATTGATCTGTCCCAGCCGTTGCTCCCGTTGAGAAACAAATAACCTCCTTGAACCCTTTCAGCTTATCGTAAACAGCAGTGCACTGAGAACGCATTATAGCAGCGAGACCCCATTACAGCAGGTTGTAAATGATCTGCTACAGGCAGCTGATAAAGGCTGTGTGTATCGATTCCGTCAGTGTTGAATTTGTCCGCCGCTTTTCATACCTTCGATCATGATATTTTCATAAGAAAAGTGGTTTACTTCATATCTGAACGACTGCACTCAGTATGTTTAAAAGAATATGAAATCTGCAGTACGAGATCTAAAATCTTTTGTCTCCCACTGATCTTACCTTGCCTGACGCTTTTTTTTTTCCCAATGCATCAAATTGCCTGGAGTTTTTCAGTACTACTGCCGTTTCGTTGAAATGGGGGGAATAAATGCATTTGACGCATGAATGCTCCCATTCTCATCCAGTTCATTTCTTCAATGTACTCCTTACACGCATACACGCGTACACGCGTTTCGGCCATTTCTCTTTACTTTTGGTAAGCCTCGTAGTTGCCTGATACACGTTGGGGCTAACAATTCCCAGCAAACAGTTATCAAATTAAAGATGGCAGTAACTGTTAGTTTTCCAATTATTTCTGTTTGATTTTCCCCTTACATGTCGTCCATACAGAGTAATGTAAAGAAACAAAAAATGAACTGTAAAATTATTCTATAAAATCAAGTATAACAAAAGAAGATCTGTAGAATTTGTGCCCAGTTGAGGATGAAAAAGGACACATGAAGGGAGATTACTATCATTGATATTTTCCTCACAGACTTCGTCGGATTCATGAAGTTTCCAACACAAGTGTGTCAAGGCAAGGAACTGATCTAAAATTCCGCACATGGATCTACGAAAAAAAAGATGCAATCCTCCACCGCTGACCATTTAAAAAAAACTGAACAACATGATAGTAGAGGAAAACAAGTACAGGTGATTTGACTATCAGTTCCTTGGTCTTTTGAAGGACAACAAAATCGGAGGGAAATTCGGTTCAAAAATGAATACAAGGGACAGAGAGAAGACTGCCTGAAACATCAAAGTTCCTTCGAACCGGGTGTTTCCATACCATATATATATATATATATATATATATATATATATATATATATATTTTTTTTTTTTTTTTTTTTTTTT
>JADBJO010000239.1:782500-790000 GCA_016801955.1 Conus betulinus | reverse complement strand
GAGTTTTGTGTTAAGCTGTTTCAACATCGTGTTTTTTGTGCGCCCTGGTGAATGTCTATGGAGTGTTTGTTGCTGCCTTCCGGTAAGTAGACAGTTTCTTTGTGTTGTGTTAGCGTCTTTTTTTTTTTTAACCTACACGGTTGTTTATGTATATTACAACCACAGTATTTTGTCTTGTACTTTCTGTTGCATTAGAAACAAATAGGAATTGGAAACTTTAGTGTTTACACTATAATGATGAGATGAGGGGTTCAAGTTATATTGTTTCTGATCATGTCAATAAACAGCAATAGAACATTGGTATCAAAATATTTGTTCCTTACAAGCTTTCCTTTTTCTACGGACTCTTGGCCCAAATAATGTCCGTTTTCGGAACAACAAGAAATTTTCGATTTTGTGTAAACATTTGTTGATGAACAGGTTCTTTTGTAGTGGGCAGGAATTTTGCTTTCTTGCTCCTACGCAGAGGAGTTCTTTGCAAATCGACACTGTTAAACTTACCTCACAAGTTCACAACTTCTCAAGTTATTAATTTTGTCCATGAAGGAAAATTGTTTTGTGATGACACATTGCAATATCAAATCATAAAATACAATGGGGTACATTACAACGATTTGAATGAAAGCAAGATTTTCCTTTCCACCACCTTTCCCAACCCCCACACACTCACACTCGTCGGAAAACGGTCCCGTTAACATCCTACCAATCCCTTCAACATAGTTCAAAGCTTGATATTTAAACGAGTAGAATACAATAAAATAAAATAGAACTAATCAGCTGAAACTAGACATCAGAACACAAGAAAAGGAAATCAAATTAATAAGCTTGAAATTAAACATCAATACTCACCACTTCTTTACTTATCTACACATCACAATCCATCTTCTCCACACACACACACACACACACACACACACAACACACGCGCGCGCGCGCGCGCGCACACACACACACACACACACACACACACACACACACACACACACACACACACACACACACACACACACACACACACACACACACACACACACACACACACACACACAGAGAAATTCATAAGCTAAAATGTGTCAACATATCACGGTCATAAACATTATATGAACATAAAATCAAAGGACTAGATCTCCATTGTACATAACCATTGGTTAGTATTATTTGTTCCTGCGTGTGGGGCATGTGCGCTCATGTCTAATTGTGTGAGTGTGCGCGTGTGTGAGACATGTGTGTCATGCGCGCGTGCAAGTGTGGGTGTATGTACACATACATGTGTGTGCGTGTGGTGTGTGCATGAGTCTGCGCATCAGCGCGTGAGTGTCCCTATGTGTATGTGTGTGCGTGCATGCAAGAATGCATGAATGAGTGCATAAATGTGGGGGTGCCTATGCTTGTCAATATATCTGCATCTGCTTGAATGTCTAGCATGAGTCTGTGTAAGTGTGCGGGGGTTCCAGAATTCAGAAATTATCATTATCATTATCACTGCATTATCTTGGATCTGGAATTCAGTTAGGTTCAAACTTATTTTAGCAAGCTCAGAAATATAGTAAGCTTACAAATCTATGATTAGAAGCAGAAAGCTAAGATAAATAGGTATGCAAACACCTGACACCGGTCCGTCATATTTTCCAAATTACGTAGTTATGTATTTTAAAAAAGGACGGAAAAGAAGGAAACAAAGTCTTGAATGAAGCAAAACAATCTTTTAAAACAAATCCATGTCATAAAAAAGTTACTTTACCAAACAAATAACAGCGATTCCACCAAGAAAGCGTACAGTCTTTGGATAAAAAAAAAAAAATAAATAAATAATAAGGAAAAAAATCTCTCTTTCAGGACGAACAATGTAATTTATTATCACGACACAACGTTTGACGATCGACTTCCGACGGAAGTGACGCGTTGGACCACATCTGACAGTGCTCTGCAGTGTGGAAGACTGTGCCAGGACGAGAACTGGTGCAACTCTTTTTTCTACAACCATGCCACCAAAAGCTGTGCGCTTCAACGAATGGTGTACGTGTCGCTGCAAACGTCCCCTGCCTCTGGATGGAAATATTATCGGCTGACTTCAGGTACAGCGATTTTAGCCATATGAATGAGTAAACAGTTTTATCAATAGTTGTGTGACTTAAGACTCTATGTCTCATTTTTACAGGTTCCAATGTTTCGGTCTAGATGCAGGACAATCTTTGGTATTTAATTGTTAGGCTGGAGACTGGGGATTACAGTGACTGCCGCATAGGTAGTTTTTTTTTTTTTTTTTTTTTTTTTTCCCCACCACATTCCCGGTCTATCAAGGAGACCTACATCGAGATTAGGCTCTATGTTGTAAAGAAGAAATCTTTCGCTTTCTTTGAATTTAGAAGGGAGGGACTTAAACATAACACATGGCAATCACTGGATTTCAAACATAATAGGGTTTGGGTAACTAAAAGGTGGAATTATGAAACATACTACGATACTGAAGTTATTAGAATCGGGTTTAGTTTATCAACTAAGCCTACATCATCTTTCTCTTCACCTCTTTATAGATCCCCCCCACCCCCCCTCACCCCACCCCCCCCCCCCCAGCCCCCAAATAAAAGCTCCCCCCCCCCCCCCCCCCCCCACTCTATCACCAATATCTTCGTCTTCACCTCATAGCGAACCTCCCTGTTCAACTATTAGCTTCCCAACCCTCTATCACCGACCTATCCCCAGACTCTCCCACCCTCTCTCAAACAAGTTCCCTCACTCTCAATTTTCTATCCCTCCCTCTTACCTCTTACCGTCATCCTCCCCCGCTATCTCCAACACCTCCCCTCCCTCCTCCATCCCCCACTCCTCCCTATCACTCCAACCCAACTCCCCATCTCTCTATCTCTCCATAAATCTCTCTGCCTGTTTGTCTGTCTGTCTGTCTGTTTATCTGCCTCTCTGTCTATCTGTCTGTCTGTCGTTCGACTATCTACCCATCAATCGACCTATTAATCCATCCTTCTCATATCCATTCAAGAAAGAGCCCTCTCTCTATGCCGGCCTCCCCTACTTTCTTTTTTGACCTCTCACACCTTTTTTTTTTTCTCTCTTTTTTTTTCCTCTTTTTCTCCTTCGTTTTTTTTTTTTCCCTCCCTTTCTTTCTTCCCTTTCTCTTTCTCCCCCCCCCCCCCCCCCCCCCCCCCCCCCCCCTTCTTTTTTGAGTATCACTCCCCCTCGCACCTTCACAAATAAGTTCGAACATCTCCAAGAGCAATCCTTGGGGGAAAAAAATTGCAAGGACAGCAACAGGAGTGACTGACAAGGGTCAAAGGAAAGACACTCTTGCAAGGGTGGGGAACACATTGTCTCACAAATCGACCTGTTCCCCAATGGGGTTGACCTTGAGACGAAAAAAGAAAAAACAAAACAAAAAAAAAAAACAGGAAAACATGAGGAAGGTCCAGAAGCGAGAAAACATATTCGTGTGTTTGTGTGTGTGTGTGTGTGTGTGTGTGTGTGTGTGTGTGTGTGTGTGTGTGTGTGTGTGTCCTTGACCGTACACACGTAGCAATGTATGTAAGCGTGTGCATGTATGGTTCTGAGAGTGCGTGTATGGGGCGTGTATGTGATTTTTTTGCTAAACTTTCCTATATCTTAACTGATTTTCAAATATCATGGACATTGGTAATTTTGATTCAGTCTTTTTAGCAAATACTTACACACATTTTTGCTATCAAAATTATATAATTAATTTTCTTTAGGTTCACTGCATCCATGTCGTTGCTCTTCTGCTTTCCAAACAGAACATCAACCAGAGATAAGGATACATTAATGTCGCACTGTACTAGTATAAATTGGCAAATGTATTTCCAGAAGTATCAAACAGTTGGACATTCATAAAAGAAATGCTTGATATAATCGATTTCGTCAGTACAATAAGAACATTTTTTATCATCACGTATTTTCATCTTGCATAGCATAATATTAGTGGGATAAATGTTATGCAAAATTTTCCACTGCAGCACTCTCAGTCGTGTTTCTTTTGTACACAAGCGAGGGATCTGTCAAATATTCTTGTTTAATGCTATACCAAATTTGTTTTTTTTTTCCAAAAGCTAAAGGCATAGGGATCCGATTTTTGCAACATACATATTTTTTTTCCGGAATTCTTTACAGGTTATCAGTTTCTTGCCACAAAGAGAGGGGGATCTGAAAAATCACTGTTACACCGATCTTCTTCACTTATACTTGAAACATATTGTCGGACAGCAGCGGTTACTACATTATATTTGAGTGTTCTGTTCTGGAGGGTGAGTCTCCAATCCAATTACATATTTCAGGCAAAGATAACATTCCATTGGCACCAAACATCTCCTGAACTATCAGTATACCACCTCGTATCCAATCGGGAAAGAAAAGAAGGTTTCCTCGATATATAATGCCACGGTTGTTCCACAAGAGGGAAGAACATGCTAAAGATCCATCATGCTTATTAAGATCTAACCATGTTTTTAACACTGTTTTCCAGAAAAAAAAATTAACTGATTGTAAACCTGTAAGCACGCCACTATTAACATTTGCATAGAAGCACACACGTAATTACTGCCAAACGGAGCAAAAATCCTTTTACGGGATAAAGGACCACTTCTCATTTTCTCCGGCTCTCCACAGACGTATTACCCAATGCAGAAGAAACGCAGACTGCATTTGTCTGACATCTATCATTTTCAAACCACCCTGTTCAAAATCGTTACACATAACATTTCTCTTAACTTTTTCATATGCTCTTTTATTGCAGATTTGCTTACGCCATAGAAACCTAAAAAGTATTCTGTTGATTTCCATAAGCACATTGTCTGGAATTACCAACGCCTGCATGACGTAGACTAATTGAGATATCAAAAATGTCTTTATAATACATACTTTCCCCGTTACACTTAAAATTTCGTTTTTCCCAAGAATGAATAATTCTTTTTATATTATCGATTCTTTGCAACCAGTTTTCCTTTACCAAAGAAGCACATCTATCACTGACAAAATAAACTCCAAGAGTTTTTAATCAATTTTTCCAAGAAATTCCGTACCATACATCTTCACAATGTTTTTTTTTACTTCCTAACCACATTGCCAGTCTCTTGTGACGATTTATCTCCAACCCTGAAAACAACGAGAAATCAAATAATATGTTGAGTGCATGCAACATGTCGTGCTCATCCTTCAGAAATATAGTTATATCATCCGCATAAAGTGCAAGTTTGATTAAAGTAGCCGAAATATTTGTTAACAGATCTCCATAAATCAAGACATTTAATATTACGACAGTTTCTTATTTTTATTGCTAAAATTTCTATAGCTGTCACAAAGGCCAACGGTGAAAAAGGACAACCATGACGAATTCTGTTTTCTACTGGAAAATACTCGGATATCCAACCACAGTAATTCATACACCTCGTAGTATTTTTCATTATTACTTCAACCCATTTAATAAAATCCATCCCGAAACCAAATCTTTTAAATGTGGTTATCATAAAGTCTTTTGAAATACGATCAAATGCTTGAGTGTAGTCAATACTGAGTAGCACTCCAGGTTTATTATTTGCATTCAGTTGCTCGATTACATCATCAATTTGCCTAATTAATGTCCCTACACTCCACCCTTTAATATACCCCACTTGATCTTTGTCAATGACGTCTTGTATTACCTGCCCCAACGGGTAGCTAAGCTTTTGGCCAAAAGTTTATAATCAGTATTTGTCAGAGATATAGGTCTCCAATTTTTTAACTCATTCCTCGGTAGATCCTTACCTTTATGTAATAAAGTAATAACTGCTTTTCTTTGTGTTGGTGAAAGTAATCCTTTATCAAATGCAACGTTGAAAGACAGAGTGAGCAATGTTTTTATGTGTTGCCAGAAGACTTTTAAAAACTCGACCCGTAATACCGTCACAACCCGGTGATGTTCCATATTTAGATTTTTTAAGTGCGTCAAGGAGTTCGTCTTCTGTCACCGTACCTTCACAACTGTTTTTTGAATCTCAGAAATATGAGGAACACTTGCATCTGCCAAAAAGTTATCTACTTGCTCAGACATGTTAGCATATGACAGTTTCTTTGTGTACAAATCAGCAAAGAAATCTTTTTGAACTTTTAATATCTCGGTCTGATTAGTTCTTAATACATTATTTTTATCTAAAACACCTTCCATTATTTTAGAATGAGCTCTTGATTTTTCAAGACTGAGAAAATAGTTAGTATTTTTCTCCCCTTCTTCTACCCATTTTACTCTTGCTCTGACCTGTGCAACACACGCCTTATAATTTTCCAGTATTTCAATTTTCTGTGCCAAGCGTGTGCGTTCACTCTGAAAGCAGAACATCTACCTCGTTTAGTTTATTATATTAATCTATCAACATATTTTTTCTTACCATACTTTTATGTTTACTATACTTCATAGAAAAAGTTTTAATCTTTATTTTCAAAACTTCCCATTCCATTTGATAGTCTGCATGTTCATTGTGTATGAAATGTGATCATCTGTTAAAGCATTCATTTCATTTACAAACTTCCACAATCCAGGGCCCCTTTCTATACTAGAAAATTTCACGGTAATAGAGCATGCTCTGTGGTCAGTGGAAGGCATAGAGTGAATGTTACACTCAATGTTTTATCGAAAATTCCGGAACTCATAAAGATATAATCGAGTCTTCTTGCAATAAATGGTGACTTTTTACTCCAGGTAAATTCTTTTTCGTTTGGATGAAATAATCGCCAGCCATCAAACAAGTTATGGTTTGCTACCCAGTCACAGAATCTCTGTACTGCGTTATCTGCATGTTTTACCCCGGAAACAATATCTACATCATTATCTAACAAACAATTAAAATCACTACAAATTAATATATTATCTGAAATTATATTTGACAGTACTTTTTTCTAATTCTTCAAAAAATAACGTGTTCTCTTGAGCAGTAATAGGAGCATAAATATTTAAAACTACAGTCTTTCTCTGTGATATTTCCACTTCAACGGCCAAAATTCTTCTTGAGCTGTGTAGTATTACGTGACTGTCAGCTACGTTTTTACGGAACAAGATTACCTGTCCACAACTATGTGCTGTGAAAGTGTGTACATAGAAATTCCCTGTACCCCACTCTTTTTTCCATTGATCATGTACATTTCTGTGATGTAAGTCTCCTGTAAACATATAATGTCATATTTCTCTCTTTGATTAATTAGGTAGCTTCTAAAGAGACAGCGTTTCGTTCCCTCGTCACGATTTAAACATCGTCTTCTGAATTGGATTTCAGTGGCTTCTTCTCAGATGAGAGTACAGTTTATTCAGTGACTGAAAACTCAAAACGATGGCTTTGTTTTATATTCTTTGATTCAGGTTTGTTTGTGTTTGGTTGGCTGGTTGGTGTTTTTTTTTAATTTTTATTTTTGCTTTCTCTTGTTGGTCTTTCTCTTTTTCTTCAATCCAGTGATAGTGTTTTTCTGGGTTTGGTTTTCTTTTAATCTGGTGTTGAGAATTTGGGGATT
>JADBJO010000239.1:777500-780000 GCA_016801955.1 Conus betulinus | reverse complement strand
TTCATCTTTCCTTAGCCGCTCGTTTATCATTTTACTTTTCATGGGAATCATTGTCTATGATACGAAAGTCTTCTTTTTCAGTCGACTATACATTTCTCAGTGCTGTCACGTTGTTGTCAGGGTTCTTTTTTGCTCTGTTTTTTTTTTTTTCTAACGACAGATTTTTCGAGTCCATCACAACAACAGGACAATCACATAGGGCTCAGCAATTGAGATTTTTTTTCCATCAAGCAGGCCCGAGAACATCAAGACACCTGCAGAGTTTGTCAGGAAGTGTGAGCAACTCTTTCAGAGACGCTTTTACAAAGTGATTGAGACTCGGTTACGTGGTTCTAGCTTTCCCACTTAAGTTTATAATACAGTCAGGTCCGGCTAGGAGTCGGTCAAAGGGAAATAATCCCACATAATAACTCATCTGACGGGAATCGAACCCTCGACCTCCAAGCCACACGCCCCCAACACTAATGCATCACCATGGCGGGGGATACTTCTCCAAAATTTGGTAACCAGTTCAACATCACATGCGGAGCAGAAAAGAAACTAGTTGATTCTATAACGTAGAATTCAGGAAAATGCTTTGAACCTAAATGAAAACAAGTCGGATGATGCTGCTCTTTTCAACAAATGTACCCCTACAAGGTAAAGTACAAGTGCATGCTAGCACAAAAGCAAGCGAGGGACAGTTGAAAAGTTTGAAATCAACGGTTTTCTGCCGGGGTTGACAGTGGAGCGACTGTAGACTGAACATGAAGCAAGGGAGCAAATACTGAGCAATCAGACCGCCAAACGGGTAGACAAACAAGTTACAACACAGACATGACGCGTTTCGACCCGCTAGGATTCCTCGGGCGGAACAAAGATTACACGCACGGAAATCGTGTTAGCCCTGAAATATAAAAGGTAGTGATCATACTCATCATCATTTTAAAATACTGATAATGAAGAATCTTCTAGACTTTGTCTTTTTTCCGGGTACGTAGGCTGATACTCCTGCGGACACTCCCTGTATAGACAGGTAAGGATTAATCCCATCTACCCAACAAAGGGAGTGAAATTTTTGGTGTATGACCGTTTGTTTTTTTTATCCCGCCATTAAAGCAGCCATACTCCAACTTCGGGGAAGGTGCATGCTATGTGTAACGTGTCATCCATACCAACGGCCAAACTGACCTTCTCTTCCGAAAGTTGGTGATGGGATTTTACGTGTGTGCAAGATGTTATGTGTGCGTTTACACACGGAACTTCAGTTTATAGTCTCATTCGAAGGACTCTTTAAGAAATGGAATCAGAGCCAATGTTAACTCCGAGGGAAAGATCCCCCTGTACCGAAACGGCCAGGTGGAGATTCGAACCCGCAACCCAGGATCACCAAGACTACGAGTCGGGCGCTCTACTACTGGGCTATTCTGGCCCTGGAAATTGTCTTTGATATTATTATTATTATCATTATTACCATCATCATCATCATCATCATTATTATCATTATTATTATTATTATTATTGTTACTATTATTATTATTATTATTATTGTTCTTCTTCTTCTTGTTCTTGTTCTTGTTATTACTATCATCATTATTGTCATTATTATTATTATTATCAGTTGTAATAGTAGTAGAAGTAGTAGCAGTAGTTGTGGGTAGTAGTAGTAGCAGCAGCAGCAGCAGCAGTAGCAGTAGTAATAGTAGAAGTAGTGTTGTTGACGTTGTCATAGATGACTTTTCATCCCTCACCTTTTATTTTTCCCATCACTCTTTTGTTCCGTTCCCTACTTCCGGTCAACTTAAGAACACATAACGCTAAACCAACACTTTCCACTGACACTTCAAAAAACGGATAATTTCTTTTCATTGTTTTCACGGGTGTGTGTGTGTGTGTGTGTGTGTGTGTGTGTGTGTGTGTGTGTGTGTGAGTGTGTGTGTGTGTGTGTGTGTGTGTGTGTGTGTCTGTCTGTCTGTCTGTCCTACGTACATTTGCTTTTTATCACTTTTGTCCCATTCTTTTAGCGGTCTTCTTCTGCTCTCCCGTTTTCCATTCCGCCCTCACTTTGGGCTGTCAACTACGACCCCGAGTTGGTAAAAAATACGGATGAAATCCTATTTTAGAAGCCCCCCCCCCCCCCCCCCCCCCCCTCCTCTTTGTGTCGATCTCGTTGATTCGTTCGCGCTTTATTGTCAGGGCAAGGGTCAGAGCGTGAGAGTGTCTATCAATGACGTCGACACTAGACATCGGCAAAGTTGCTTTTTATTACAAGTACCAGACCTGGCACACATTTTCATCTTTTAGGATGAATGATCACATTTGGAGTGTCTGTCCCCCACTCTTGCTCGTACAAAGGTCGCCTAGGACTCGGAGGTACTTTGAATTCTCATTTGCATGCGTTAAAGAGACTTCAAGAAGTGTCAGTCCAACACCTAATAATTGAGCTTGCTGGGACACAAACAGGTATTCAGCATATCCAGTGTCGATATTTTGCTTTGCTCTTTAGTACCTAAAGCAAGCT
>JADBJO010000239.1:767500-770000 GCA_016801955.1 Conus betulinus | reverse complement strand
ACACACAAAAGTATGCTAACTAAGATAAGATCTTCACTGCGAAAACATAAATGAATATAAACATCTAATATACTAACTCCATATTTTGTTGAGAGAGATCTCAAGTAGTTAGGAAAGTGCGCAGACAATGAAACTGAAATATAATAATGTGGATTCACTAAATTGCAGACATAAAACTGTTTACGTTCCTCGACATGAGAACGCCGTATTTCCAAACAAGTGTCTGTTAATGTCTGTCAAAATTCATAAATAAACCAATCAAAATGATTCACCTATATTAAACAATCTCAATTCTCATACTGCTTTAGTTTCATCCGCTTTTAGCTAGACACTACTAATTTGTTTCTATTTTTAGTGTAGAACTAATTTATGCTCTAAGCCTTTGTGCGACCTGTCCGATTCTATTGAAGATAACTTCAGGCGACCAAAAATATTAGCACTAAACATTCTAGAAACCTGTTCGAGTCATCGCACGCTAAATAATCATACATCACACTGTCGCTTCTTCAAGCTTTCTGAACGTAAGCCAATGAATCGTTTGAACTTGAAAAGTGAGGTGGGGATAGCGCAGAGGGAGGGGGGGCGGTTTGAAATGTGGTGGGGGATAGAGGGACGGAGCTGTGGAAGAGAAAGACAGATCTTGCACGACTCGTCTCTTTGGGCGTGTGTTGTTCAAATATTGAATTTTTCTGGTTTAAATTCAGATTGCTGAGAGAAAAAGGATGACACAAAGTTGTTGAGATCATCGACAAATACACCGCAATCCATCTCAATCTCGGAAACAATTAAAGAGATTTTAATGTCTTTTTGAATCGTTTAGGGACCCATGCAGAGACAATAGAGGAAGTCTAGCGAAAATATATTTGTAGACAATGAAAGAAAGTGAAATGCATCCGGAATCTGGAATGTGTAATCAACTCTACTTTTACCCCTTTGTGACGATGTCATTCATTGACGCACTCACGCTTTTAAACCCCAATCCAGACCCTAGAGCGTGATTCAACGTAATCAACGCACGTGCAGAAGGTTTTACCTATAATTCATGCCTGCTTCGAGTTTTTTGCTGCTAGCTCAAGTTAAATGCTGAGTTCATAAACCGCCAAACAAATGGGGCAAGCAAGTTAAAAACAAACAAAAAAACAAACAAAAAAAAAAAGAAACAAAAACAAAAAAAAAACCTGGCACAGCCATTTTCGACATTTTGGACATCTTCAGGCAGGAAACAAAATAAAACAATTACAAGATTCGTCAAAACAATTTACAGAATGGCTCAGCGTTTTGCAGTTTCAGCGAGAAGTATGGTGATAGTTGACTGCTCTCGCTGACCGGAAGTAGGAGACTAGAATTTCAGAAACAACGGAAAGGGTGGGGAGGGAGGGAGGGGGCTAGGAAATCATTTTCCTAAATTTTACTGCATTTTCAGTGCTTGAAATTTCAAAGAGAACCAATTTCTTTTGCCTTACACTCGACAGGCTGAGTTGGTAACGAATGTCTCCTGATCAACCAGCTGTCTTGGTTCAGTGCTTAGGCTTGTGTCTGGGAGATCGAGCGTTGGGTTCGTATCAGAAGGATCTGTTTGTGGAACTTTTCCACTCTTGCTGACTCTTACCCAGAATGAAATGTGCTATGGACTTAAATGGAAAGACTAAAACCACACAGTCAAGCTTCAGGTACAACATGGATGCGTCTCTGAGAGTGTTGCTCCAGTTTCTTGACCAGCCCTGTAGGAGTCGCTATCTCTCGGGCCTGGGTGACATCACAATATATCTTCAAAGGATACGTTGAGTACAGTCCAAGAATCTAGTCACCGTCCAAAATCCAACTATATCGCATCCTCTTTATCATCCTGACGCTCACTGACTACTACTGAAAACACCCGTTCAAATTCTGTGGCCCTTTCTTTATGCGCTCTTTCTCTGATGGGTATGGAAAACATGGCAAAAATGGAAAAAAAGGAAAGACAAAGAAAAAAAGGAATAAAAAGAAAAGAAAGAAAAAAAAATCAAACATGAAGTTGAGAGGTCGGATGCATTATACAGCAATCTTTAAAAAAAAAAAAATCCACATTTTCTTACTTTATATAAATGTCTGCCATTAAAAAGGAAATGAGAGCAACGACCATCTTATGAAACACCAGCGTGTATGATATGAACTGTCTAACAGTGATATTCGGACCCAAACTTGCCTCAGACCTGCTCAAGCGTATTTTTGTTCGCAGATATAGAATCTCTCGGATATTCATACGCAACGTCCCATGTATAGTTATGATTAACCTTCAGAACTATGACGTTTTTGGAAGGTTTGTTCCATGTTGGGTTGTCACGCCAGAAGGGCTGGGTGGCGTTCAGGTCCAGAGGCTGCTGTCCATTGACCCACACAAAGCTGGGACCGGAGGGAGACACTGGGGTGTCCCATTCTGGCAGGGGCGCGACTGGCTCCAATGTAGACACCGTGCATGAAGTTGTGAAGGGCTGTAGGAAACAGAAGTTACTTTTCTCAA
>JADBJO010000239.1:737500-762500 GCA_016801955.1 Conus betulinus | reverse complement strand
GTCCACATTCTGAAAGAGCCAGAATATAGCATTTGTGTTTCGACATGTTTCATAAACCTTAGACATAAAAGAGTGCAGCTCGTATTCTGAAAGAGCTAAGGAGTGGTGTTTTCTGTTCCTGTGTATGTCTTTTTTTATTTTCTCTTTTACCTACATCTTTGCATGCTTTATTTTCTGCACAAAACTTTTAAGTCCTTATAAATCCTTTTCCCCTTTAATATTTTTCTCTCTATGAATTTTGTTTGTTTTGCCATAGTCAAATCTAGTATAGCATTCGTTCAGCAAAATGAATGCAAATTTTTTGGAAAAGTGGCAGGGAAGATGTACGAAGGGGAAGGGGGAGGGGATCAGTATCAACAATGTTAATGCATTTCTCTGTTTAAAATGTTGCTGAAGATACCTTGTGCAATTTCAGTTCATTTCTAGTCAATAAAAGAAGAATGAAAAAATCAAATCTGTTGTGTTACTATATGATGGCGTGCAAAAACCCCTACCCACTCGTGCCCACTGTCCCTAAAAAGGGACGCAAACATTTTATGCTCTCAAAATCAAATCTATTACCTTTTGGCCACAGTAAATGCTAGATATGTTCAAATGATATAAAAAATCAACACTTTTATACATGTTTGGTGAAAAAAAAATTGGGCATATATGGGTTAACACAGTTAGAATCGCTGTACCTGAAGTCAGCCGCCGATAATATTTCCATCCAAAGCAGGGGACGTTTGCAGCGACACGTACACCATTCGTTGAAAGCGCACAGCTTTTGGTGCCATGTTGTAGAAAAAAGAGTTGCACCAGTCTCATCCCTGCTCATCCTGGCACATCTTCCACACTGCAGAGCACTGTCAGCTGGGGTCCATTGCATCACTTCCATCGGAAGACGGTCATCAAACGTTGCGTCACGATGATACATTTCAGTGTTCAGCCTGAACAAAAAGTTTGCCCTCTTAAACATTCCTATATCAGAACGTTTGTGGAATTTCATGTGGATGTTGCCAGGTATTTGCTTTTTGATGATGATTTTTTTTGCATGGATGTTTTCGATTTGTTTCCTTATTCAAAGACCATATTTCTTTTCATTCACATTATTATTTCATTTTGAAGGCGATTGATCTCTACCTTCTATTGCATACTTATTTATCCTAGTTCTTCTTTTTTCCTGTTTACTGGCTAGTATGCCAGCTACTGCTCTATTGGTTAAGTTATTACTTAATACCATGTACCTTCAGCAGTGAAGGATGACTCTGTTACTATCATGATTCTTATGAATTTTCAATTATTTGCACGAATTCTAACGATGTACAGACCATGCAAAAGGGTCTCATCAAGAAACGTTGCAAATCGAACATTCATTGCTAATCTTAAAAAGAAAAACAATAACGTATAGGCCGGGGGTAGGCAACAAAGGTGGAAAGCTTGAAAGGAAAAAAAAAAACATTTTGAAAATACTTCGTTTTTCATGTCTGTTTATGAATGCTATTACTGATTCGATGCCTTCATCTAACCGTTGTGGAGAAAATGACACATTTACAATTTTGAACTTTTTCAAACATAACAATTATGTAACAGACAACACAGTGACTGTGATACCCCTAGTTAACACGAGCAAATCGTCTACTTACCGAAAGCCAGCAACAGGCACTCCACAGGCATTTACCAGCGTGGGCAAAAACATGATGCTAAAAAAGCAGGTTAAAACAAAATTCATGTTCCAACAATTTGTTTCGTTGTATTTATAATCACGAGAACTACGATGATGATGAACACAATGGGAAGGACTTTAATAACGTTGCTCCTCACTGTGTGATAGCAGAATCACTGCTGACAAATAGCTCTATAACTGACCGACTCCACAGAGATGTCTCGCGCTCATTCTGTCTTTTTTTTTTTCTTCTTTTGCTGCGATCGATGATACACTCGCAGTGTCACAGTAATCGAAGTGGGGCCTCTGTCGGCGGTTGATCACCGGAGAGAGTATGATCGACGTTTTTTCTTCCGATAAAGCACGTAGCATGTAGTTTTTGTTCCAGTCCAGCGGGTGTGTTGATGTTCTATAAAGATTACCAAGAAAGAAAACGTTCTGTCGAAGACAGAACGGACTTTAGATAGAAAGAGAAGCTGATTTAGAAACTCAGATGTTCTCGCTTCAGCTGTGGTTTCTTTTGTTGTCTAGTTCTCTCTTTGTGTGTGTGTGTCTGTGTGTGTGTGTGTGTGTGTGTGTGTGTGTGTGTGTGTGTGTGTGTGTGTGTGTGTGTGCGCGCGCGCGCGCGCGCGTATGTGTGTGTGTGTGTTATGTGTGTGTGTGTGTGTGTGTGTGTGTGTGTGTGTGCGTGCGCACGCGCGCGCGCGCGCGCGCGCGCGTGTGTGTGTGTGTATACATATGTAATCAACTTTCTGACTTGCTGAATTTTCCTAGCTGTCTTGCGGCTTAGAAACAGGTCCTGCGATGCACACCGGAGGAAAGTCCTTCAGTCCTTGTCACGAGCAGCGTTTTCAAGCTACCTGTTTCATCCAATGGCGACCGCAGCTTCTTTTTTTCTGCATTTGTTCGTACGACATCTGTGTCACGTGACAATTTAACGAAGTCGAACAAGAACTCAACAGAAGCGTATTTTTACCCTTTTTTGTTTTTTTTTTTTAGCCACATTCTTTTACCGTCCGCTTCGAATTGTAGGTATTTAAATGAATTCACAGTGCAGCCAGCTTTGATCCTGAGATGAAAACCAAGGATTTCTAAAGAGTTTGAACTGACTTTTGTACTCCTTTAATCGCTCGTTTGATTGCTTTTGCTCGATTTCCCCTCTTCAGTTGCTGCTATTCAAAAGGCCGCTCAACAGTTCTCTCTCTCTCTCTCTCTCTCTCTCTCTCTCTCTCTCTCTCTCTCTCTCTCTCTCTCTCTTCTTTATCTGCTCTTTGTCACTCATTACAGATACATCATGGTGACTTTGTTCATTCCTATACAGTTACAGCAAGGTAACTTTATTCATTCTCTCGCCGATACAGCAAGGTAACCTTGCTCATTTCCACACAGATACAGCATGGTAAAACTTTGTTCACTTCATTACAGATACATCATGGTGACTTTGTAATTTCATTCCTATACAGTTACAGCAAGGTAACTTTATCCATTCTCTCACCGATACAGCAGGTAACCTTGCTCATTTCCACACAGATACAGCGTGGTAACTTTATTCATTTCCTGACATACACAACAAGTAGTTTATCAAATTTCCTTACATATACAACAAGGTCACTTTATTCATTCATTTCCTAACATATACAGCAAGCTAGCTGTTCTTTTCCCTTACAGGTATAGAGCAAGGTAAGTTTGATCATTACTAACACAGACACAGCATGGTAACTTTGATTATTATACAACACACTTTAACGACGTAGTACGTTTGTTCATTTCCTTCACTGATACAGCCAGGAAGCTTTGTTCCTTCCCTCACAGACAACTGAGCTGCATATTGTCAGTGAACAAAGCTTAATCAAACAACATAGCAATCGTGAAAATTACCCAATGACTCATATTCAGTGCCAGCTGGCACATGTGGTAATGCAGCCAAGTGGCTTTGGTTTAAGAGAAGAAAAGGAGACGAAAAAATACATAATAAAAACACAGCAACAACAACAACAACAACAACAACAACAACAAGAGCAACAACAACAAGAGCAACAACACATTACCCAGTTACATGAAGTTAAAATAAAAACACAAGCGATCAAAAAAAAAAAAAAAAAAAAAAAAATTTTCTCTTACTGCCTGCCGCCACCTCTCCCTTTCTTTCTCATCTCCATCCCGACAAGTCCTCAAACAGGCAGAGAACTGAGCCGCACAATTTCGGGACAGGTATGAATGGAGATAAAACGAACTAATATGAACCAGTAAGGCTCAGCAGCAATCAGTAACACTTGATGTTATAAGCATTCTAGCATACTTTTGACATTGACCACAAATCGAGTTTTGAATGCCTTTTTATCCTGGATAAAGGATGTGATTTTTTTGCTTGGTTGTCTTTTTCGTTCGTTCCCCCAATACTCCAACTCACGTTGTGGTGGAAGAAAAAAATACCAGAAGTCAGTTGTTTGCCAGAGTTCCACACAGCCAGACACAATCAGGAAGAAACCCCACTGATTGGCTGAATAAAGCTTGTCTTTCATTGGCTGCTTGCCTTGACGTAAGCCCAAGGTCGTGCATTTGACCTCCGCTTGTAGAACATTGAATCTGGCACGAAAATTAGATAAGAGTTTGGAGACTTTCCTGGATCTGTCAAAAAGGGGACTGTTTACTCAGAGGTGACAGCCACGCCAAGAGGAGGATGGCATCACCTTGTGCAGGGGTGGCCACAGCACGTGCGATAACAACGGGGTGCACTGCTCGAGGAGATCAACAATAAATACTGGAAGCAGCGCAACGCTAGCACCGTCTGCCTGGCTACCGTCAGCACTGTAGCCGCCTGTGTAGTGACTGCAGTCATCGCGCAGCTACAGCGCAGCTCACAACGCAGTTCACTACTCGTAGTGTGTGACCTCAGGATCAGGAAGATGAATTTCTGGTTTAAGTTCTAGCTGTGTGAGACATGGCGTGTTTGCTCATTCTGGTCCATACTTGTGGAGCACCTGTCGTGGCTTTTCTGTAAGTGGACAGCTTGCTGACTCATTTTAGTGGGTTTTTTGACTTAAAGGCAGCTTATGGTTTAGTAAGGGCTTACTGCAGTGATAGGTATTTGCTATTGTGCATTACTTTATTTTGGTTGAAATACAGTTTTGGAGATTGTTCCTTGTTAGGAAAAGCATCGAAAGCACGTTTTCGTTTTCCATCAGGGAGTTTTCCCGGAAGCTTTTTGACTGTGATAGTGTCTTGGCCACGGTTATATACGCGCGTGGGTAATTAATGAATAGTGTCAGTTCTGTGTTAACATTACCGTTCACACACACATACACACTTGTCTAATATCACATAGTTTGTGAAAAGACGTTCTACTACTACACACACACATACACACACGCGCGCGCCCACGCTCGCGCACACACGCACACGCACGCACGCTCGCACGCGCAACACACACACACACACACACACACACACACACACACACACACACACACATGGTAGGGTCGTATGTACTGTTCGATGGTGTGACACACTCATTCATCGGTGAAATGATTAATATGTCTGTTGCTGAGTATCTCGGGATAACACCTCCTTTCGATGGCTTGGATGTGTTTGTCAAGATATCCGCTGTGAGGATCCGTGTCTCGCGAGCATGCAGGAAAATGAAATGTACCAACGTACACAGGAGCCTGATCCTGAGTTTCGCTGAGATTTTATTGTCCCTTCCTGTAGGTTTCAGTCTAGAAATAGATATTGTGTTCTCTGCCCATTAGAAAATTTGTTGTCTGGCTCCTTTGCTGCTGAAGATGGATCCCTGATAAGCGAGTTTTTAAGTGGTTCCTAGTACCTGTCCGTGGGCAATTATATCTTTATTGATAATGAGTACACACACAAGAAAATCCGACCTGAAGAGGAATGCGCTCCACTTGCCTCAACTTGCTAAAGACACAGCACATGAAACAAGAAAATACAGAGATCTTATCAAATCGGTCACCACCCAGGTCAACAATGACCATACAAGTCGTCGCCCACCATCCCGACCGACGCAAAAGTGTGCGTTTAGAGGAAAACCCATAGAGTACCCGTGGAAGGAATATTATCACGTTTGTCATCTGGAGTATTAGAATACTCAGGCAGTTTGAATAACTGAACGAATATCCTAGAGATGGACAGACATTCCTGAACATTTATGGACTTCTGCGAAGTGAGATGGAAGAACATCGGAGAGGCAGAGAGCGGAGAAGGTCATGTCCTAAATTATACCGGAGACTTAATCAAACACGTGAATGAATTGGGGTTGGGTTCTACAAGAATGACAAAAACGCTGCACTAGGATGGTATTTGTATCCAAAAGGATCATAACCATCCTTTTGGGGCTACAATAAAGATATTTTCGACTGTGCAAAAGCTGATCCACACCATCCAGCAGTTATCCTCCATGAACCAGTGTAATGCTCACACATTAGAGAATGGTTATATATTTCAACTGGTTCGTCTGCCTTCTATCTCCACACGCTTTTCAGCCTATTCCTGGAACTCAGTATGAGTCATGCATTTGAAGGTCATGTCAGCACAAAAACCGTTACAAACCTCCGCTTCACAATGACATCAATGGCCTAGCAGGTAGGGAACAAGAACTCACCAAGGTCGTTTAAAGACTACATGAAACATCAGCACATGGCATAGAAATCAGGGCCGAGAGGACCATGTTGAGGCCAGCCATCAATAATAACATAATTGCCCTTGGATAGAAATTAGGGACCGCTCAAAAACTCGCTTACCTGGGATCCATCTTTAGCAGCGAAGGAGCCAGAGATGAAATTCTCTTATGGGCAGCAAAGACATTTCTTTCTTTCTAGATCGAAATCCGCAGGAAAGGACAATCAAATCTCTATGGATCGGGCTCCTGTGCACACTGGTACCTTCCATCTTCCTGCATGCATGCGAGACAAGGAGCCTCACAGCGGATCTGTACAAAAACATTCGAACCATCTAAAGGAGGTGTTGTCCCGAGATACTCAGAAACATACATACTAATCATTTCACCGATGAACGAGTGTTTTTTACCCGTCAAATAGTACATCCGACCCCATTGAGATTTAATGACACCAGTCTGAGAGGAGAAACAACTGGTATGGCCATATGGTAAAACCCAATGGCCTGACAGAAACAATCCGTCAGAAAGTCGAAACATTTTGTAAACGCGAAGAAGACAGAAAAAAAAAGGAACGAACGGATAACATTGCAGAATGGACAGACAAACATTTACACAGACCGTGATCTTTGCCACCCTCAACACATCTGGAGGAACCTGCTGAGCTGTTGCTCAGTGTGGCACCCAGCGATTATCCACAGATTTGAGGGGGGAGGGGGGGGGGGGGGGGGGGGATATGTGAAGAAGAAGTCTGAAAACAGAAAACTTATGTTTCATATAACTGTGCTTACCCTCTTGTAAGCTGGGGCATCAAATTAAAAAGGAAATGTGCCACGTTTATATTAATCACCTCACAGAGTGCAGTGTGCCAGTGACACTAAGGTGACTGGTTTACTAACTGGAGAATGGTCAGTTGTCTTCGAGGAAGAAGTAGTCAGCGGCTTCATCAATTTTTCTTTTAATGGATATGCCATACAGGGAAAATTGCGTGTGTGTGTGTGTGTGTGTGTGTGTGTGTGTGTGTGTGTGTGTGTGTGTGTGTGTGTGCGTGTGTGTGTGTGTGTGAATATTTCTGGTCCAGTTCGTGTGTTGGCTTGGGGTTTCCTTTCAGCAGGGGAATTCTCCACAAAACTCACAGGTTCTTTTTCTCTGTAGGTCTTGTTCGAAAAAACAACTTATCTCCCTTGTTTGAAAACAATGTATCTCCCTTGCTTGAAAAAAAATGTATCTCCCTTGTTTGAGAACAATGATTTATCTCCCTTGTTTGACAGCAATTGATCTCCCTTGTTTAAAAACAATTTATCTCCCTTGTTCGAGAACAGTGAATTATCTCCCTTGTTTGACGGCAAGTATCTCTGTTGTCAAATTTGGCCAGAAAGAGTAGAGCTGCTGGTACATTCCTGGGATAGCAGTCACGACGGGTGTTTCTTTTTCTTCTTTGCCTTAACTAGGCTGACTCTGGAGAAAGGTCCAGTGACAGTGAGGAAAGACCCACTGACCACAGGGAAAGTCCTGTTGACAGTGGGAAAGACTACAACTTTGGATTATCTCTTGAGGGCTCATAAAACCGTATGGCGAAACCGTGGCTGTGTCTGGAGTGTCACTGTCTTCATCTGTCCGTGGGCAAGGGTGGTTGGGTGGGTCTGTGGGGTGTGCTCGACAGCTGGAGGGTGGTGTTTTTCGCCGGTGGGCTCTGCAGTCATGAAATACGGACTGGTACACCAATGGGGATGCTACTTTAAGGCTGTAGCCTGAATTACCTCTGTTCAGGAGCAATTATGATCCTTGATATCTTAATGGAGTGTCCTGCGCGTGCCTGTACCCATCGTCAACACAGCGCAGGCCTCCAAGGGTGGTACAGGACTGCTCTAAAGGCAGGTGAAGACAGTGCTTCTCTGGGTCCTCCCCAGCACCTTCGGGTGTTTCTTTTTTCTGGGATAGCAGTCACGACATGGAAAGGATCGTTGAATTCATCATAGCAGCCAGACTGCAGATCTGACACAACCAGTCATACTGATAGAAGAAGAAGAAGGAAGGGAAAGTACTTCAATGTGGATTATAAGAAATCGTGATGGTGAGGAAAATTCTATTACTACTATTACCACCACTACTACTACAAGTACTACTACTACTACTACTACTACTACTACTACTACTACTACTACTACTTGGTATTTATACTGCACTTTCTGAAGCCAAAAGCGCTAGATAATATATACAAAATGTAGACATAATTACAAGCAGCACAGACAAGTTGCACGAGAAATCATATAGTTTACGATCAATTCAAGACCAAGCAATTATTTCCAAAATTTCACCCGTAACAGCATGTTAAAATGAAACGGACTACTCTTGTAGGTCAGTCGAGCGCCTAAACAAAACACTTACACATGCACGCGAGCGCGCGCGCGCGCGCGCGCGCACGCACACACGCACACACACACACATACATTCTGTCTGTCTCTTCTCTCTCTCTCTCTCTCTCTCTCTCTCTCTCTCTCTCTCTCTCTCTCTTTCTACCATTTACGCAAAATACACTCACATGCTCTCTCTCTCTCTCTCTCTCTCTCTCTCTCTCTCTCTCTCTCTCTCTCTCTCTCTCTCTCTCTCTCTACAAGCATGTGGGCACACAACAACTTGTACAAAAGGCATATGTAGTAAATACATTTAGGGCTATCTAAAAACGCTTTCCCTTCAAAGGCAGACTTTCAATGCCGATTTGAAGGCGGGATCGAGAAAAAAACGATGGCTGATAGAAAAAAAGGCTGTGGATTCCAGAATTGGTTGGCTAAGACACGAAGAATGCATCTACTCTGTGTGTGTGTGTGTGTGTGTGTGTGTGTGTGTGTGTGTGTGTGTGTGTGTGTGTGTGTGTGTGTGCGTGTGTGCGTGTGTGTGTGTGTGTGTGTGTGTGTGTGTGTGTGTGTGTGTGTGTGTGTGTGTGTGTGTGTGTGTGTGTGTGTGTGTGTGTGTGTGTGTGTGTGTGTGTGTGTGTGTGTGTGTGTTAGATGTAGGGCGTTTGTAAGATATTCTATTGTCAGCAGAAGAGCGTAGAATTCTGGATGGAGTATATTTCAACACTTTTTTGACAATGGTGACTTATTCTCCAAGGAGGCAGTTGGCAATACACTTTATCTATTTTGCTGCCAGAAAACTTGTCATTTCTGAAGGACATTTCTCACTGTTTGATCTAGGATACAGGCAAACGATTACAATTGAAAACCGTTGTTTTTTATTTCTCCACCTTGGCAACAGAACGAGCTATCACTCGTGGAACGGAAAGGGACAGGGGAGAGCGCTGACTTCCACCAAAACAGAAATGTCAGAACATGGCTTCTAAATCAGTTCATGGGTAACAATGCAATGCAATCATACTCCCCACCAGGGGAAGTAACAAAATGTATGTATCGCAAGAGTTACTTTCCATGCATACTTTTTTCTGACAAAAAAAAAAAAAAAAGCGAAATGTCAAATGTTTAATCGTTTTAATATTCCATGAAATATATTTTACTTCTTAAAATATTAAGTTCGTATTCATCGAAAAAATTAATTTTTATAACCTCGTATGTGAATATTATAATTGTACGTTCTAGAACATTACTTCTTTCCGCCAGTTTTGGTTATGATAATCTTCCTACATGGACACAGGATACTCTGGTTTTTGTGAATTTTCAACACAGATCTACTGTAACATTTGCTGAGTTTTCTCAGTTCCACTATCATGTTTCCATCACTTTTCAGCAGAATTCATTTTATTTAATTACGTTTTCAAAAGACGGATGAAAAAAAAAAAAATCTGACAGTAAAATCATTTTCCCAGCATGTTCCAACAGAATCCATTTCAAAAATTATTTTTCTAACAGATTAACAGGTAAAGTCGACGGTAAAGTAATACGCGTCGTGGAGGACCTAATGCCACCGACAGGGCTGTGAATGATGATTTCAAAGGGTGTAGTTAATGTTGGGAAAGAAACTTGGATTCACAGACTACTCATGGTACAGGACCAGACAAAAGATTGTGGTCGGAACAAGAACCCAACCCCTGTCCTTTCAAGCACATATAGAACGCCGACTGACAAACTGAGGCATTGATCCTTGGCTCAATCGCATCCAGAAGATAGAGAGATGGACTCTGGTAACGAGGTATCGCCCCCTTATTACCACGGTACCGAGTTATCATCCTTTATTTACAGCAACGATTCACAGTTTTCAGTCTTAACGTCATCTTTAAAACGATCCCAAAATGGAGACATGTCTTAAATTCAGCACAATTGTCACATAAAACCACCATTTCCAAAACTCCTGAGGCCAGTTTTTCATTATAACTTGTAAATCTAGAGTTCATAAAAACCACAGAGTAACCTGTCAAACGAATAAAACGTTTTAAAGAGATCGATAACGGTACTGATTATGTGGCCGATTGGAACGAAGAGAACGTTTCAGGAACGATATCAGACAACTTTCATTGGAGCTTCTTGAGGCCTATTTTCCGGAAGATTGTGAGACTCTCCATACACTGCAGAACTGTTAAGGTATATATTACTATCGCCTGTGTGCATACGTCAAGAGACATCAGGAAAGAGGTGTAGGAAGGGGAGCGGGGGGAGGAGGAGGAAGAGGGAAGAGAGGATGCTTCCTGAAAACACTCAAACCAAAACTCGGATATATCCAGATGATTCTGAACCTGAAAATGACGGACAGAGTATCTGTTTTCTAGCAAGTCCAGCACAAAGTGTCTGTCCTACACGTAGGGTCGTTCACAAATGGAGAACTTGTCATCGTTGGCAGAGCTCAGCGCCCACAGGAAGAGATCAGTACGCTTCATCTTGATAACAGGCCGTGAAGGGTAGTCCCATGGGCTGCCAGGCAGACTGTACCAAAAGGCCTGAGTGGCGTTCAGGTCCAGGGGCTGCCCGTTGAGCCACACCAAGTTCAGACCCTCAGGAGGAATCGGTGTGCCCCATCCTCCAGCGGGCGGCTGCCTCCGATAAAGACGCTTTGGCTGAAGTTGTGTAGGGCTGTTTAGGGGAAAGAGAAAAAAAAAAAAGTAAAAAAAAAAGAATCTTTGACAGGCAGTTGATAATTGATTGTGTTTCATGCGCCGCAGAGATAGGCTTTAAAAATTATGTCAAGATATGATGGAACATATTCAAGGAATAATTCTCTCCCTCCTCCCTCCCCCTCCCTCTCCTCTCTCTCTCTCTCTCTCTCTCTCTCTCTCTCTCTCTCTCTCACACACACACACACACACACACACAGAGAGAGAGACAGAGAGAGAAAAAAAAAACACAGAGAGAGAGAGAGAGAGAGACACACGTTTGAACAGTATCTATTTTGACAGTCCATCACATTTTACCGATGTTGGTGTTGAGAAAGTCGTGAACGAAGCGTGCCTTCTCCACTGGTTCCAGCACCACCAGCGTCTCTTCACTGACATCACAGGCAGCACGGGCAGCAGACCAGGTCAATTGTGACGTCACCAGCCGGTAGCACGTTGCTGTGACGCGGTCAATGACGTAACCACTTTTCGCCGGACAACTAGCTGTTGATTTTGAAATAAAGGAATCAGAAAAATTACAATCGACCAATGTGTAAGAGTTAGCTTTGTGAATTTGAACGTTGAAAGGTCATGGAATCAATTATCATTAGATGCATTTACCTAAGGAATCTTCATCTCTTTTCGGCTCCAAACCAGAGGAGAAAATGCCGTGGGTTCTATACAGAAAACCGGATTATTTGGCATTTGATATGTCGTACTATAGAAGAAAAAAAGGTTAATGATATTTCTTGTTTCCTGAAAAAAACCATTGATTTCTAACAATTCCCCGCACTATATAAACGCGGCAACCCGTTTGTTATCTATATTTGCATGACGATCTTGTAATAATGATGAACTACAAACTGTTCCTTTTTTAACCTTTCATACAGCTTTCTCTGAAAAGCAATCAGGTTTGGTAAATGTTTTTGTACATGATATATACCCTGGCAAACATTATGATAAAATCGAAAGAACAGTCAGCATAAAGATGCTCGTGCACTTTAGAGAGAACAAAATCAGGTGAAAGTTTAACAATATGTGCATTTTCACATTTCTAATTGAACAATTTTTCAAGAGAATTCCAAAAGCTTCTAACGTATTTACAGCTCAAAAAAAAAAAAAATCTTTTTTGGGATGTAATTCCTCGAAAAAAACAAGTCAAAACCAAACTTAAAAAAAAAAAAATTATCATTAGTCCGCCGGACAAAAGCGACAAACACATTTGAAGACAAAACACGACGTCTTGTAGTTTGATTGTCCCTTTTGTCCGGCGGATATAAAAATAATTTCATTTCAAATTCGCTTCCATTTCTGCCTGCTGTCACCTCACTTTGAAACCAAATCTAAAGTCATAAAACAAGTATGTGGATAGAAAAAAAAGCTGCACACAGCGTACGCATGCGCCATAGATACAAGAACAGGGAAAACATGACTTGCATTTACCATCAGTGTATCTCTTTGTGATCATCCATCGACATGTTCATATCTTGCTGTCTTGTCTCCGGTTCCACCCGGTAAAAATTACCCCTACGCCTCTCATTTCGGCTCCCTGTTCAGTCATACCGTGGCTTGTCTCGTCGCAGCTCTGATACCGATAATTCACAGGGAGAGTCAACGTCGAGTCGTCATGAAACAACCCAGCACAGGAGACACTGCCCTGCTGCCCTGCAATTTGCTGGTGTTCAGTGAGGCCTCTTCTGATTCAACATACACCGTATACTACAACCTGCTGAGCTTCCTGCTGTCGACAGAAACTACTTAGTAGCGAAGCGAGCATGAATGAGCGCTCCCCTTCGAAGTGTGCCACCACGTCCGTCCAGCGACTGTCTCTATGAACTGACTAATACCAGTGACCTCAAGCTGATCAAGGACATAGTCGTGGTGAAGACATAGAAACTGAGGTCACCATGAGAGCAAGGCGAGAAGGACCACAGTGTCTTTTTATTTTGTAATGCTGATCGATGAAGATGAAGATAATAAGGATAATGCAATGGAGTTCCATTTCGGTCTGAGACTGCAAGACAGAGTTGTACTCTGCACTTGATTTTACATTACAGTGTCGGTTAGACCGGTGAGATACAGACACCTGCAGTGTTGGTCAGAAAATTTAAGTAACGCTCTCAAATTGTGAATGACACTCGATTGAAATATCAGTTTTCCCGGCTGAGCTCCTAACAAATATAGTTCTACGCAGAAGCCAGAAAAGACGACTATACATTGTTATAGCTGATGAATTATAATATACCATTTACGATCTTCCTTACCAGGAAGTAAGTTTATTGATTTATTTCTAATTGTTTGAAATAGAAGAAACTGGATCAGAAACGCACACAAAAATCGACTATATATGCTCAGAGTCTAATTTCTTACTCTTCACATCACGTCTGTTAATTCCCAAATAAAACATATATTCAGCACACGTTGGTGGGCCGATTTTATAATTCTAATTATATAGGAGTGAAGAATTAAAATGTGGCATACATTTCGTCTGTCTGATATAATACAAATTTCTTTTCACTGTGACACAAAACGAGCCATGTATATGGAAACATATGGACTGGAGATGACAACGCTTTCTGATGTTTTCATATAAACTGATTCTCAATACTAATATTGTTGAATCCATTCACTGTACACATTTTGGTAATGATTTCCAATAGATGTATATTAAAACAGCAACAATCTTAACAACAACAACAACAACAACAACAAGAACAACAACAAAGAAGAAACTGAAGCTTGAAAATAAAGGAAATATGGACACATTCCGTCTTTTTCAAATACAAAACTTTTTTTCGCAAGGAAATCATTCTCTATAAGCAAGATCGAGAGAATCACACCCACACTTCCCAAAGCCAATGTGTCTGAAGTCATAAGAAACACTACAGTTCTCAAAGTAGCTTTACCTGAAATCAGTCTGTAGTATTTCCATCCATAAGCTGTAGATATCTGGCTCGATTGCAGCGACACGTACACCATCCGTTGAAGCGCGCAGGTTCCATTGCTGCGGTTGTAGAAAAAAGAATTGCACCATGTCTCTTCCTGGCACCGTCTTCCGCACTGCAGCACACTGTCAGCCGGGGACCATTGATTTACGTTTGTCGGAAGGAGCTCGTCAAAAAATTTCTATCAAATTTGAGAAATTAATTTGTGGTCACACACATTCACAGCAAATAAACAATAATTTAGCCACATTACCCATTTCTCATATGACATACATTCATATAGAGGAATTTGGATTTCAATTAAACACATCTCGGTTCATGAAATCAATGGACAGGGGAATAAAACTTTGTTTAAATCTGACACTTCTGCATTTAACCGATCGATATCTTCGTCTGACTGAAGAAGGTCATATACTGATTTGCAAGAACGTGGGTCTGGTCACACGTAATCTTCTTCGCTTTACAAACAACACGGCACCTGTATAGCTCACTCAGACTTTTTTGTCTCTCACCAACGATTTTTCCTCCCACGTTCACCACTTTCTCTCAAGCACATTTCTGCTCTTCACAGTCAACCCACCATACCAACAACATAAATGAGAAAGTTAGAACAGATTCCAAGAGCATGAATAAAATGTCCGAAGAATGTCAGTATTCACATGAAATGATCGCAGCTTGCGAAGACAATATAATCTGGTTTGACATTTTTTGTGGACATACTCAACATGGGATTTAAAATTCAGCTTATTATCTATAAAAGTTCCTAAATTTTGTATGATTCAACACGTTCTACTTCAGCACCTTTGATAAAAAGGGTGGTACAGCTTTTGGATTCTTTCTAAAATCAATCAACATTTCTTTCGTTTTTGTTACATTCAGATCAAGATAGTTATGATCGCACCAGTCAACAAATCTTTGAACCTCCTTGAAGTAAACAGAATCAGAGTTGGAAAGATCCACAAGTGCTGAGTCATCTGAATATTTAATGTACAAAGTTGAATCACTTCCTGAACAATCATTTGTGTACAGAGTAAAAAAGCACTGGTGATAAAAACAGTACCCTGGGGTGCGCCAGTTGAAATGACTCTGGAAGACGAAACAACACTTTGATATCGAACAGACTGTGTCCTCTGTGTAAGAAAATCAATTATCCAAAGAATGAGCTTGTTACCCACATTTATGTTAATGAGTTTCTTTGCCATCAGATGTGGTTGTATGGTGTTGAATGCTGATGAGAAATCAATAAAGAGAATGCGTACAAAGGAAGCAGGTTTTTCGAGGTGTGAAAAAAGCATGATGGAGAAGTGTGAGTGTGGCATCATCTGTTGATCTGTTCTGTTGGTATGCGAACTGAAACGGGTCTTGGTACGGGCAACTGGTCGGTAATCATTTAAACAGCTTGGGTTGCGTTTTTTGATATATATATATATAAATCAAAAATACCACTAAAATGCCTAATAAAATTCTTAAAGTGCTCAACCCCTTGGGGAGCAACATCTGCCTAACCTTAAAAACATAACTGATTCATCCAACAAAATGAAAAGCAACACAGCAAAGAAGGGTGAAGAAAGGAAATTCTGCAATTGTACTAAAAAAGAACAGTGTCCCTTAAGCAATAAATGCCTCTATACCAACATTGTATACCAAGCCACTGTGACATCGGAAAATGAAAAAAAATAAACATACATAGGGATCACTGAAAATCACTTCAAAACCAGATATGGAAAATAAACTACAACACATCCAGAAAAATGGTTAATACTATGCAAGCCATACTTAGCAACCCTAAATACTAAAGCAGAAATAGTAAACAACTGCAGGCACAAATGGAAATCGTTGTAAAACAACCTGAAAACCGAACAACACGTGCAGCCAATCCGCACGTGCAAACAGTGACATTAGGCCATATTGCAGAGACCAAGTGCGCCGCCATTAGGCCATATAACACCGGCAGTAGGCGACCCAAAACCATCCTGAGGAGAGCCAGCGCTCGAAACAAATCTGTTTTTATTTGTATATATATATATTTATATATTTATATATATATATATATATATATATATATATAATGTTGAACAATTAAGTAGTGGGGAAAACAAGTGCAGGTTAACCATTCTTCCATCATTATAGTAATGACTTGGCAAAGATTTGGAAAAAAAATAATGAAATAAAAAAAATGGTTGAGAGAAAGAATATGGGAAAATATACATTATAATAATATGAAAACCCCTTCACTAGCTGCATTAGGGGAACCGTCGCAATCCCTCCTGAAGGCAGATCTGTATATATCGCCTGCTCCTAGGCCTTCGTCATCTGGGAGACACGGCTGATTGTGTCTGTGCTCTTGGCGCCAAACAGAGACACACCATATATATATATATATATATATGTGTGTGTGTGTGTGTGTGTGTGTGTGTGTGCTTTAGGGTGCTGTTTTTGAACCTTTGGTGGTGAGAATACTACAGAATTTTAGACTGTGGTGTGTCTCCATATGATGCCAAGGCGGGATAGATACCATCAGCCGTGCCTCCCTCACAAGTCCCATCCAGCAGACGAAAGGCCTCGGAGCGGGCGATATAAATGATTCTGTCTCCAAGATGGATTCCAATGGTCCCAACACAGTGCTGGCGAAGGATTTTGTATTCATGACATATTTCCCTGATTTTTCATTCTCCCTCTTTTATTCTATGTTATAGTTCCCTGATTCTTCATTCTCATCTTTCTCCTTCCCGTTTCCACCCCCCTCTCCCCCCGCTCCTTCATTTTTTTTTCTTTTTCTTTTAATAAATCTTAAATAAATGTTAGCGAACCACCTAAAACACGTGGACAAACGAATAACAAGACAAAACACGACGCGTTTTGACCTTTAGGCCTTCTTCAGGCGATGTATAAAACAATTATTACAACGAAAAGGAATCACTTACCTTCAATCTCCTCAGCGCAAGATAGGCGTTGAATGAAAACATCTTGGCTGAAGATAGGTGATTCATTTTGGTTGTAATAATTCTTTTGTACATTGCCTGGAGAAGACCTAAGAGGTCGAAAAGCGTCGTATTTTATCTTGTGATTCGTTTGTCCACGTTTTGGGGGCGGTTCGCAAACATTATATTAAGATTTGTTTGGATTTTTCCCTGCAGTTGTCTCACTTTGCAACTAGATTTTTCTTTTAATAAGTTTTTTTTTGCCAAGTCATTAATGTAATGATGGAGAATTGTTAGCCTGCACTTGTTTTCATCCACTGCTATTGTGTTTGTGCCCCACTGGCATCAAATGGAGATATACCAAAGACTATAATTTTGTAGTATTCTCACCACCAGTGCAAAGATAGAATCCAACAGCACCCCAAAGCAGCCTATATATAGATATGCGTGTGTGTGTGTGTGTGTGTGTGTGTGTGTGTGTGTGTGTGTGTGTGTGTGTGTGTGTGTGTGTGAACGGTAGCGTTAACACAGAACTCAAAACTATTCATCAATTACCAAAAAAAACATATATAAACCACGGCCAAAACACTGTCACAGTCAAAAGCTTCAGGGATAAATCCCTGATGAAAAAAAAATGCTTTCGATGTTTTTCATAACAGAAGGAACAATCTCCAGAATCATAATCATTCATGTATAATCAAATATTGCACGATACAAAATACCCACCACTGTAAGAAACCTTACTAAACTTACAGCCTAAAAAGCTGCCAAAGTGATGTCAGCAAACTGTCTACTTACAGAAAGGCCCAAACAGGTGGTTCACATGTATGGACCAGGAGGAACAACACACAATGTTAAAACTTAGCCAGAAATTCATGTTCCTGATCCTAAGGTCACACACTACGAGCAGTGAACTGCGTTGTGAGCTGCGCTGTAGCTGTGCAATGACTGCAGTCACTACACAGGCGGCTACAGTGCTGACGGTAGCCAGGCAGACGGTGCTAGCGTTGCGCTACTTCCAGTATTTATTGTTGATCTCCTCGAGCAGTGCACCCCGTTGTTATCGCACGTGCTGTGGCCACCCCTGCACAAGTTGATGCCATCCTCCTCTTGGCGTGGCTGTACCTCTGAGAATAGAGCTGCCATTTTATTGACAGACCCAGGAAATGTCTCCAATTCCATATGTAATGTTTGTTGCGCAGTCAATACCATACAAGCAGAGGTCAAATGTACGATCTTGCTCTTACGTCAAGGTAAGGAGCCAATTAAAGAAAAGCTGTATTCAGCCAATCAATCGTTTTCTTCCTGACGGTATAGAAGTCTGTCAAACAATTGACCTCTCATATTTCTTCTTCCAACGTAACGTGACTTGGAGTTTTCCAGAATAAAAAAAAGACAGCCAAGCAAAAATATCACCCTGTCTCCAGGACACAAAGAAAGGCATTCAAAAACTGATTTGTTAAGTCTGCCAGAATGCTTGTAACACCAAGTGGTACTGTTTGCTGAGCCTTTTCTTGGTTCATATTGATTCCTTTCTCTCCAGTCATACCTATCCTGTAATTTTGTGTACAGTCCTCTGTCTGTTTGAGGACTTTGTCAGGTTGGGGGATAACGGGCAAAGGTGGCGGAAGAGAGAGAAAAAAATACTGTTTTTTTGGTTCACTTTGTGTGTTTCTTTTAACTTCAAGTAGCTAGATGATGTTATGTTTTTTGTTGTGTTTGTTTTTGTTTGTTTTTTTGGTTTGCTGTTGATATTATTGTTGTTGTTGTTTGCGTTATTATTATGTATTTTTTTCGTCATTTTCTTCTCTCAAATCAAAGCCACAGGGTTGCATAACCGCATGTGCTAGCTCGCACTGAATATGAGTAATTTGGTAATTTTCACGAGTGCTATGTTGTTATAGGGCCAAGCGCGTAGTTCAGTTCTTGTTCGAATTCGCCGAATTGTCACGTGACACATATGACGTAAGAACAGATGGAGAAAAAAAAAACTGTGTTCGCCATTGGATGATACATTTAGCTTGAAATGCTACTTGTGACAGAAGCACTGTAGGCCTTTCCTTTGGTGTACATCGCAGGACCTGCTTCTAAATAGCAAGACAGCCGGCAAAAGCCAACGAGTCAAGAAGCCTGATATATATATATATATATATATATATATATATATATATATATATATATATAATGTTGAACAATTAAGTAGTGGGGAAAAAAGTGCAGGTTAACAATTCTTCCATCATTATAACAATAATGACTTGGCAAAGATATTTTAAAAATCACACACACACACACACACACACACACACACGTGTGTGTGTGTGTGTGTGTGTGTGTGTGTGTGTGTGTGTGTGTGTGTGTGTGTGTGTGTGTGTGTAAAGACAGGACTAGACAAAAGAAACTACAGGTGAAGCTAGAGCATTAAGCATTTTAGTTTTTGAATTGAGCTCCTTTCTAGTCTTTATAAAACATCAACGTCCACTGGACTGGAACAAAGCATTTTATTAATCAAAAGTTTCCGTGGCTTATGCTGCTACGTACAGTCCGGAGGAAAAACGTCGATCATCATACTCTCCTTTGATCAACACCTGATCTAGGCTCCACTTTGTTTACTCTACCTCTGCCAGTATATCATCGACCATAGCAAAAAGCTGGATTTAGAGTGGAACACCTCTGTAGAGTTGGCCAGTTACAGAACTACGTCTCAGAAGCGATTATACATTACATTGTGAATTTTAGCTTCACGCTATTAAATCCTTCCCCATGACATCATCATCGTCGTCCTCCTCATTATAAATGCAACAACGAAAGAAAATATGTTCATGGAACATGAATTTTTGCTGCAAGCTGTTTTAACATCATGTTTTTGTCCACCCTGGTAAATGCCTGTGGACTGCCTGTTGCTGCCTTTCGGTAAGTAGACGGTTTGCTCGTGTTAAATAGGTGTATCACAGTCACTGTGTTATCTCTTATATATTATGTTGGACGAAGTTCAGATCATTAAATGTGTTATTTATTCTACAATGATTGGGGAGGAGGAATCGAATAAGAGATAGTATTCATTGTCATATCATTTAAACAGAGATCGAAAACGAAGTATTTTTCTTATCAAGATTTCCACCTTTGTTGCCTAGCCCCGGCCTATACAATATCGTTTTCTTTTTTTAAGATTAGCAATGAATGTTCGATTTGCAACGTGCCTGATGAACAGACCCCTTTTGCATGGGCTGTAGATCTGAAGAATGTGTGCATATAACTGAAAATTCATAGGAATGATAATACTAACAGTCATCCTTCATTGCTGAAGCTACTTTGTATTAAGAAATATCTAAACCAATAGAGGAGAGGGCGCCATACTAACCAGTAGACAGCAAAAGGAGAACTAGGATGAATAGGTATGCAATAGAAGGTAGAGATCAATCATCTTCAACATGAAGTAATTATTTTGAATCAAAATGTATAAGAAAAAAAAGAAAAAACAAGTAAAACGTGGTCTATACATAAAGAAAACAAAAACCCCATGCAAAAAAAAAATCATCACGAAAAAAAGCAACCACTGGCAAGATAGCCATGAAATTCCACAAACGTTCTGATAGAGGAATGTTTAATGGGGCAGTTTTTTTTTCTCTTCAGACTGAACACTGGAATCTATCATCGTGACGCAACGTTTAATGACCGCCTTCCGACGGAAGTGACGCAAGGACCCCAGCTGACAGTGCTCTGCGGTGTGGAAAACTGTGCCAGGACGAGAACTGGTGCAACTCTTTTTTCTACAACCATGGCACCAAAAGCTGTGCGCTTCAACGAATGGTGTACGTGTCGCTGCGAACGTCCCCTGTCTTTGGATGGAAATATTATCGGCTGACTTCAGGTAAAGCGATTCTGACTGTATTAATGCGTTCATTGTTCTATCAAAAGTGTTGTGGTTTTAGACTCAGCATCTCATGTTTACAGATTTGAACATCAGGACAACCTTTGGCAATTGTTATTCCGGGTACCTGGAACAGGTTAGACTATTAGGGTGTATACTACTTGGGGTCTATCTGTTTTCTTTTCATGGTACCATTTTTTTTTTTTTTTATTTTGAGTTACTGCTTTGAATATTTCGGTCCAGTCGAAGGACAATTTTAGGCAAATATTAGAGTGGACAATACGAACAGATTGGAGTACTAAGGTGACTACTGTTTAGGCTTCATTGTAAAGATATAAGAGTTTTCATTTTTCGATCATGTTTCAGCGTGGTCTTCTGAGTTTAATTTCAATGTCCACTTTTAGTTTTGTGTAGCGGTGGAAGAAGATTTTTAGATGATTACAGTTTATTTCAGATACATACAGTTTATTTTAGATGGGTACAGTTTATTTCAGATGGGTACAGTTTCTTTAATGATTGAAATTTCAACGCATTGGCCTGTGTTTGCCTTTCCTTTTGTACTCCCAGATCTTATAGAGCGGGGAGTACTTTACAATGGGAACAAAGAAATATGTCTGTTTGTCTGTCCGTGGTCAAAACGTGTTCCACTCGCTCCAGACAAAACTTCTGGGCCGATCTTTCTGAAAATTTGTAGGTATGTTCATTTATGGGTTACGGATAATGCCCGATGTTTTATTTCACCAGAATAGCCGTTGCTAAGTGCTATGACTGCCCAAAACGGTTTTCTTCTTTATGGAATATCTGAGTGATGAAATACATTATGACGCATGTTTGACGTCGTCATACATTATGACGCATGTTTGATTGTGACTTTTTCAGACCCCCCCCCCCCCTCCCCCCCCCCCCCCCGGCGTATTCAAGATAAACTGGGAGTTCGTTTATATGCTTTGCATCCTTTCTTTCTTTCTCTTCTTCTTCTTCTTCTTCTTCTTGCTCATTTGTTTCTTTGTTTGGGGTTTACGGTTTTAGTGGCGTTTTCTTTTTCTATTCAAGAACCGGCGGATTTCACCACTGGTATTCTTTGGGTCTCTAGTTGATAAATTGGAATTGTAAGAACGTCGGCTCAGCTGCTTATTTCGGCAGTTGGAAACGGACATGAAGAGAAGCAGGCCAGTACTGTGGACCCACTGCCACTAATAATATTGCCGTGAAACCGAAGCGAATAATGTGAGAAGAAGAAGAAGAAGAAGAAGAAGAGAAGAGAAGAGAGAGAGAGAGAGAGAGAGAGAGAGAGAGAGAGAGAGTGTGTGTGTGTGTGTGTGTGTGTGTGTGTGTGTGTGTGTGTGTGTGTGTGTGTGTGTAGGGGGGGGGAACCTCTATGTTTACAATTTCCCATTAGATGTGGTTCAAATGTTACAAATCTCTACTGGTCAGAAATAAATACCTTAAACAGGAAACTTGAGCTGAGGGAGCGGGGGACTGGGGAAGGAGTGGGTGAGGGCTGAAAGATACAGTGTCAAGGAGGGAACGTTCCCTCCCAACGACTGCTGTGTAGCCTCACTGTTACAAGTAGGACTAAGAAGAATCAAACTTCTGTTCTGTAAAACTTCACAAAGAGCCGGATGCTAAGTAAAGGTAAGTGAACAAGAGTTGGTTCTGAGCTCCTGCCGAATCGATCCAAGCAGAGAAAAATACAGCTCTGGTAAATAGTTCTTAGTTTTTGATTACATCAGAGGATTCAAAAATCAATACTCAATGACTATCGCAACGGTCCCAAAACATCAAGGTGTCCTCACACACTCTGATCACTTTCCACCACTTTACATTAGTCATCATTCCTCTTATTCATTCTCTCAATTACTTACAGATGACGAAATGGAAAGTTCATGAAATACATGTGGCTTAACCAAGTCAATAATTCTGGAGTATTCTAGAATGTTCCAATATCATGATGTAGCACAGCCGGTCAAAATGTATGGAACTTTCTAGAAGGATCAAGAACCATTACATGTTACAGCCAGCCAAAATGCTGGGAACATTTACATTACAATTTCTGGAAGCTTCTTGCATTTTCTGCCTTGTTCTGGTGTTTGAAAGAGGCCTCTGTGATCATTACGCAGACTTTGCACGCAGCCTTTGGCAGCAAACAAGACACAAATTATATCACAAACAAAGCTAAGCCCAAGACATCTAATCTGAATCACTTGATAGCAATGACATTATGAAAATTCGAACAGTTTGTAATAGTTACTCAATAAATGGAAGTCAGTGTTGAAGGCACCAGTTAGCTACAGCCGTTTCGCTCTGTGGAGGATTCACCAGGCTTGTGAACACTGACTGCAAGCAAAACAAAAGCACCTCCATAGAAGCAAAAAGCTTTTGCTCAAAATATTTTGATACAGAAAATTTATTGCAAACCAAAGACCGGATATGTGAAAGACACAGCTTACAGGGCCATTAGACAATTATAAGTCACAAAAATTTGAACAAAATACTTGCTTTTACGAATTTACAATATCCTGGCCTGGAATGGTATCTGGGTATTGCATGCTCGATATCATCCAAAGTGTCTATGTACCTTGTGGTACGTAATCAGGTCTTATGTGAGAATTTCACAGAGAGAGAGGGAGGGAGGGAGGGAGGGAGGAGGGAGGGAGGGAGAGAGAGAGTCGGATGAGCTTAATCACAATAGGCCACGGCCCCTTGTGAAGGGGTGTGTGAAGATCATATCAGCAATTTGTCAATAAACATAAGTGGGCGCAAGTTCATGCATAAAACAAATCTTAAATACCGATAACAATACATAGAAACAGAAACACAGCGTAGGGACAAAACCAGAAGAATCATATTGCTAAAAACGTTACTAATTCTCTAAACGTAAATGCCTTAGACAGAAATAGTGAAAAATTTTCGCACCTCGTGAGACGTTTGTGGGGACATTAGCAAACTGAGTTTGAACAAAGAGGGTTGTCGATAATACTTAGGTTTTATAGGGCTTTGGCGAATATGTCTAAGTGCTGGACAGCAAAAAAACAAAATGTACCTCGTTTTCCTCTGCTTCTTTACACATTGGACAAATCAAAACACTTCTGTTGACAGTTCTGTATCTAAAGCTATGTACCATTAACTCTGAGATTCCAAGCCTGAATCTTGTTATATATTTCAAATGTGGATGTAAATCCAATAATAGGTAGGGCTTCAAAGAAGGCGTATCACAAACATTTCTATACGTGTCATATCTGCTGCTGGTCTGAAAATATTCATTCCATTTTTGTCAACTGCAGTCAAGTAACTGTTGGAGAAATGTACGAATAAAAATCGTTAACGTTTCCAACCCCACCGATTGTACCAGACGAACCCAAAACCATATTCAAACAAACAGGTTCGCCCTTGAGTCACCCAGTTTACTTTACCTTTGAGATTTAAATCATATAATATATTATATGCTCTGCGTGGAATTCTTTGCTGTTCCATTTATAATAAGTGAAACCAATAGCGTACGCATTTCACAGCTGTGTTTATATATATATAGGATACCTGTTAGTTTCACCATAGACAAGGTCATTTGGTGTCCTCATCTCTACTCTGAGGAATTTCTGACAATGCACGGGTCTCACAATGAATAGTGTGTGTGTGTGTGTGTGTGTGTGTGTGTGTGTGTGTGTGTGTGTGTAGTGTAGTGTAGTGTAGTGTAGTGTAGTGTAGTGTAGTGTGTAGTGTGTAGTGTAGTGTAGTGTGTGTGTGTGTGTGTGTGTGGTTTGTGTAGTGTGTGTGTGTGTGTGTGTGTGTGTGTGTGTGTGTGTGTGTGTGTGTGTAGTGTAGTGTAGTATAATGTAGTGTAATAGTGTGTGTGTGTGTGTGTGTGTGTGTGTGTGTGTGTGTGTGTGTGTGTGTGTGTGTAGTGTAGTGTAGTGTAGTGTGTAGTGTAGTGTAGTGTAGTGTAGTGTGTGTGT
>JADBJO010000239.1:710000-712500 GCA_016801955.1 Conus betulinus | reverse complement strand
AATAGGGCACCACTGAGGAAGCAGAACGTAGTAACACTTCTATCTAATACGGATTTAAACACCACTGATGAAACAGAACAGTGTAACACTATAACAGTATAGTGTGTAACACCATAACAGTAGTGTAACACCCGAACAGTGTAATGTAACACCATAACAGAAAAGTGTAACACCATAACAGTATAGTGTAACACCATAACAGTATAGTGTAACACCACTATCTGAACTGAGACGTAACATGACTAGTGTAAACACATAGTGTAAAACATCCATGTAGATTCGGTTTCGTACCACCAGTAAAACAGTACATTGTTTAATCACTATCTTGTAACACTACTGGTGTACATACATACATACATACTGTTTCAGTTTCAGTTTCATCAACGAGGCGTCACTGCGTGCGGACAAGTCCATTTACGCTACACCACATCCGCTAAGAGACCACACTGCGCATGATTGAAGCTGATGGTTAAATGTATAAACAGCTAAGATGAGAGAATTGAAGAAGAGGTTCTCGAGGCTAGGACTTTGCAGATGTCTGACCTACGCATTAGCCTAATGCGCTGGCCAGACCTTTAGTGCCTACCTAACACTGGTTGTGTCTTTTTTTTTCAATGTATGTGTGTGTGTAGTGAATGTACATCCATACATATATACGTACATATATACAGACATGCATGCATTGTTACACGCCAATATGCAATGGGTTTAACTGCTGAAGCAATGCACTCTAGCACCACTTTATACACCGAGATATAACACCACCAGTCAAACATTACAAGCTTACGCCACTACTTAGATTGAGTTTAAAAATTTACTAGAGAAACTATACATCAAAACAGCACTAGGTGAGCTTGTAAAACAATACATTGTAACACTGCTATCTAGGCTAGATGCAACACGAGTCGTGGCACAATACTTTGCAACAGCGTTATCTGGACAGGGATGTAGCATTGATCTTGACACGAGACGCCACTACTAGGCTGGCTGAATTGTAACACCTCTGATGAAACAATACCTTGCGACCTCATCATGTAGAATAGGGATGTTACATCACTTGTGAAACGCTACACTGTAACGCCGCTACATACGCTGGGATATAACACCATCGGTAAAGCAATACACTGTAACTCTTCTACCTACAATAGATTTCAATATCACTGATGAAACTATATCATTGTAGAAAATCACAATGCCACTCTTCTAATTTTCGGCCACGTGGCCTTTTTCAAGAGGAAAAAAAAAACAACCAAAAACATGCAACTACGTGATGTCCATCTTTGGCAACTGGTCAGAGCAAAGAATTGACGTCATATGTGTTGTATTGTTTTTTTTTTTTTTTTCTCTTGAAAAAAAAGCCACGTGGCTGAAAATTAGAAGAGTGGCATTGTGATTTTCTATTATGTTTTCTTCCCTTTGGAGGACTATTACTTTTGTATATCATTATAATATCATATGGGCCAGGGGTGAAACGAAGTATTGTTACAAACACTCTCGACACTAGATCTAACAGCACGATGAAACCATACATTGCAAAATCTTTATTTTGAATGAAATTTCACACCAGTGATGAAGCAGTATTTCGTTACACAACTGACTTGAATAAGTTAAAACGCTACTCGTCAACAGACACAGTGTCACACCACTATCCAAACTGGGTTTTTAGAACCACCGGTGAAAACCAATAAACTGCATCAGGTTTAGCACCGCAGATAAAAACAATATCACACCACCACCTGGATTGAACTGAAGCATTACCAGTAAAAATTATAACACTAATATCTAAACAAGGTTTGGGCTCCCCAGTTGAAAAACGAAAAGTTGTACCACCACCGCCATTAGAGCGGATTTCAATGTCGAAATTGAAAACAAACATGTTCCTGCCCCAAGATCTGGAATCGGTTGTTGACTTCATAGATAATTTTTTTTGTATCACCACAATCTAGGCTGGGGTTAAGTACCACTGGTGAAAAAAAAAAACTGACGCCAGTATCTAGAATGGTTTTAGTGGCACTGTGTGAAAAAATGTCGTTAAACCACTATGTGAACTAGGGTTTCGCATCACCCTTAAAAACATATATAGCAGCACCAGCGTCTAAACTGGAGTTCAGCTTCTCTGATTAAAAAAAAAAACAGAATTCATTGTAAGACCACAATCTAAGGTTTAGCACCCTCTGGTGAAAAGAAATATGCACTGCAACACAGCTGTCTTGACTGGGTTTCCGCACCTGTGGTGAAAAATATATATTGTGATACCACTATCCACACGGGGTTTCCGCACCTGTGGTGAAAAATATATATATTGTGATACCGCTATCCACACTGGGTTTCCGCACCTGTGGTGAAAAATGTATATTGTGATACCACTATCCACACGGGGTTTCCGCACCTGTGGTGAAAAATATATATTGTGATACCACTATCCACACTGGGTTTCCACACCTGTGGTGAGATAATATATATTGTGATACCACTATCCACACGGGGTTTCCGCACCTGT
>JADBJO010000239.1:687500-690000 GCA_016801955.1 Conus betulinus | reverse complement strand
CTGATGTGATAAAATCGACCGTTTCAGAATTTATGAGCAACTGAGGGAAAGTACTTTGTACGGCCTATAAAACGTCAACGGTGAGTGCAGGGTGGGTGTGTGCATTGGAGCCTGAGCATCAACACCGAGAGGTAAGCTGTTTCCTCGCACTGTATGTCTGCCTGCTTGAAGTAAGTTATTCCTCGGCTCTGTAGGTTTGCCTGAATGAAGTAGGCCCTAAGTCCTCTCTCTCTCTCTCTCTCTCTCTCTCTCTCTCTCTCTCTCTCTCTCTCTCTCTCTCTCTCTCTCTCTCTCTCTCTGGATGAATGTACAGAATCCAGAAGTGTCAGACGCTAAATATGAATGATCTCCGTACAGTTTGGCTGATTACTTTGGTGTTTGACAGTGTCTGAGCCCTACACCTCGCAGACATCTTTGTGAAAGACGATGTCTTCCTCACAGCTCGATCTTAGCACCATGAGTGGATTTTTTTTTTTTTTTTTTTTTTTACCCGAATGGTTTTTTCACTTTATGTTTAAGTGGCCTGAAATTATGTCGCCAAGCACCAAAGAACATTGAAACTTCAGTCGCTAACAGGCGGTGTCATAGCGGGCTGCCTCCTTACTTACTTATTGGGGAAGTGTTTTTTTTTTTTTTACCCCATGCAAAGTAGCGACCTCAAACAGACTTCCGGGCCAAGAAAGGGAGTTATCCCTAAATCTTTTTTAACCATCGGAACCTGCAGCACGGGGAAGTCCGGACACACCGCTAGCAATTCTGCTTTGTCTCTCACACATGCTGCTGAGCCAGCCGTGCAGATTCTGATTGCAATATTCCAGATTTCTGGCGACATCAAGGAAGACGTGATGAATGTGAAAGAAGACATCGACTTCACATATCCCACGGGAGGGAAAGTCCCTGAAGACACAACATCATAGGTCGCGAGCAGTTGGGCACCATTCAGAATAGTTCTCTGAATACCTCTCTGAAATGATCTGACTCACATACTCAGCGTATTAAATCGGTATGGTGCTGAATCATGCGAATTGGGTAATACAGCATTACACAGCTGAAAAATACACTTATTTGCCTTCAGAAAATTCTGAGGGGTTAGATTACGAACACCAACTGATCTGGCGTATGAAAATACGAACAAATAGCCGATTGATGTAAATTCGGTCTTGAAATATTTTCAGTTTTGCTTAAAGTTAACAAAAATGCAAAGAGAGTACAATACCATATGAAGTATGTCGCATATTGTTTGACTTGGATAGAATGACAAAAATAGTTCTTAAACGTTCATTACAAATCATGTTTTGGTTACGTTTTTTTCTTTTTTTTTTTTTTAAAATCATGGAGCTGATGAAATTATTTATTTTCTTCGGATTCTTGGACCTTGCAGATACACTGATTTCATGGCAAGAATGGAAATTTCATAGGCATGACAGAAAAAAAATTAAATGTTACTGTCAGTTTCAAAGTAAGCGACTGCAGGCGGATATAGAAGAAAAAAAAAAACTTTAAAAGAAAAAATGATTCAACCAGACGAAATGGACAAGCAAATGGCAAGACAAAAACACGACGCGTTTCGACCTCTTAGGCCTTCTTCAGGCAGCATAAACAACATTCAGGACAATGAAAACGATGTACGAGCAATCTCTAATCTCCTCCAATTGGGCGCAAAATGAACGGTGAACCTACGGGGTTTTCTCTTTTTTTTTTTTGTCACTATATTCAGGTCAAACAGTATGCGATGTACCTCATATGGTTATGCACACTCGTGTATTCTTGTTACCTTTAAGAAAAACCAAGGTTACTTTCAGTGCCAAAATGATCACACACACACACACACACACAAAAAATGAAAGTTGAGCCATAACTATTCATGTAGACTGACCAAATGTAAGGCGGAAGGAGAGTGGTGGGTGTGCTTTCTGACAGACGGAAGGGTTTCTATGAGAAAGCTTGTGCTACTGCACGCGAGTGAACATGCACGCGCTCACACACACACACACACACACACACACACACACACACACACACACACACACACACACACACACACACACACACACACGCACGCACGCAAGCACGCACGCACGCACGCACGCACACACACACACACACACACACACGCACGCACGCACACACACATACACACACACACACACACACACACACCACACACACACACACACACACACACACACACACACACACACACACACACATCACACGATCACACACACACACACACACACACACACACACACACACACACACACACACACACACACACACACACACACACACTCACACACACCAGACAAATGTCAAACTGTACGTTCATTCAGTTGTAGGCCCAGTTTCCAACTGGAGAGAATAATCACATAAAACAAAATACAACAGCCACCAAGATAATAGAAGTGAGAAACAGAGTGATGTAAAGAAAGACAAAGACAGACAAGAAGAATTGGTGAAGAGAGAGAGAGAGAGAGAGAGAGAGAGAGAGAGAGAGAGA
>JADBJO010000239.1:662500-665000 GCA_016801955.1 Conus betulinus | reverse complement strand
GCTGGGGCTGGGGGCGGCGGGCATCGGTCCTCTGTTGAGCACGTGTTAAAAAGGAACATGCTTGTGGTTTATCATCATGTTTAATTTTTCAATGCTTCTGCAATAAATTTCGCTTTAATTACAAGTTCATCATCTGATGATAACACGACAGCGACATCGTGTCTTTTCGCTATATCTAAGTGGAAAAAATGAACGATTTGTCCACACTTCATTATGAGCAATACAGTGGAACAGAAGGTGTTCTTCATCGTCAGTAATGTGTCTACATGCAGGACAAGGTGATTCTGTGGATGTTTCACATTCAAACCATCTTTTGTTCGCATTAAAACCTAAAGTTATCAAACTGAACCTTGCAATTTATTCTGTGCCATTTACCTGCTATGACATTGAGAAACTGTTCAAAATGAAACATTTTTAAATGAGAAAAAACCAGCGATATTTTTCTTTACTTTCCATATCTGAGTGCCAGTTCTGTTTAAAAAGAACAAATAAGCCTGTCTTCAAATCCGTAATGAACTGTTGCTCATTTCCTATTTCCTGGGTCATCCACACTATTCCAAAACTCTGTTCTGAAAGGACTTTCTTTACTTCATGAGCCCAGTTTTCTTTACCTTTTTTTCCATTTCTAAAAGCATCATATCATCGGCTTGCCTGCTCAAACGGGACTGGGGTAGCTTCAAGATCTTCAACCAGTACTTAATACATATCATAAATGTACTTATGTACAAAGGGTATCTGCCCATTTCTCCATATAAAACAGTGTTGGATGAATGAATAGGTACTGGAAGGAAACGCTTTCATAGCATACGTATGCACTTTTTCCATCTGTGAATTTTCATGTAAGCCCCAAATTTCAGCTGCATATGTTAGAAGAGGTTTTTGTATGTGCATCATTTTCCAGAATATACCACAGTCTGTACAATTCAGTTTTCTTAGGGATTTCAGATTTCAATAGTACCTTTTTTCCCTTTTCTGAGAGATTATTCTCATGCATAACGGAATTTTTCAATTAACTACTTGAACATCTGTATTTCCATAAGACCATTTTTTCATCCACTGATAGGTGGCCACCCATTCTAGGACCACTATATTCGTCTTATCCAAGTTAACTGATGAACATAAGCAATCCGCTTCTTCTTCAATACACTTATTTGATTTTGCAAACCTACAACTTTTCCGGACAGAAGAACAACATCGTCAGCATATAGTAATAAAACTAATTCAACTGCTCCAGGTATTATCTGGATATCATGTCTTCCTTTGCGGGACAATTCCACAGCCAGTTCGGTTAAAAAAAAAAAAAAACTGTGGACTCAGCAACCATCCTTATTGTACTTCATTTGGGCAATCAAAATAATAATCTGAATACTCATACTCACTCTTCACATGCACACATGCAAGCACTGAGTTGTGGGACGCCTCTGATAGCCATGTACAATTTACTATTAACACCACTTTTACGGAGTTTATTCCACAAAGCATTCCGATTTACCTAGTCAAAGGCCTCTTGAAATCTACAAATGCAATGTAGAGCTTGGTATTACAGAGTAGATATTTTTGAATCAAAGAATGTAGTGTAAATATATGGCCTATGGTGCTGTAACTGGTTCTGAAACCTGCTTCTTCTTCCACTATTTTTTCTTCAGTTTCAGCCCATTCGGTTAATCTTGCATTTAGTATGCAAGTGTAGATTTTACTTAAAATGCTGGTAAGTGCTACTCCACAATAGTTGTCGAGATTGTTCACGTCTTTCTTTTTTATGAATTGGGTATAATAATAGATTTAGCCCACTCTGATGGAAAAGATGCCATTACCAATAAGTTTGAAGAATAAATGAACAAGGAAATCAATTACAGTTGTATTTGCATTCTTCAACATTTCTGCTATGATTCTATCTGGTCCTGCACTCTTTCCTAATTTTAAATGTTTTAATACGAGCAACGACTTCTTCACTGGATATAGGATGATTAAACAATGGTTTAATTTTCATTCTCTTCTACCACACCGGTCTCTTCTTCCTTTAATTTTGTTATCAAAGCTATGACAAACGCCCCACAAATGGTCACGCCACTGTTGAACTGAGAATTTGTTATACACAAAACTCTTTTTTATTTACAGATCAGATCTTATCACTGACCAGAACATTTTAGAATCATTGACTGAATTTTTTAGTTTCTTTAACCCACTTTCGTCAAACTCCAGTTCCTTTGTTTTCCCCTAGCGTCACATACTCTTTACGTGATACAGCGTATTCTTCTCTTTTCTTACTCTTATCCTTGGCTGTTTTGCATTTCTGAAATCTTTTGATAACCTTTTAACGTCCTGTTTCTTTCGTTCGCACTCATCATCAAACCAGTCATTGTATGTTCTGCTACCTCTACAAATAACTCGAGCCATACAAGCTGCAGCAGCTCCGCACGAAGCACTGACAAATTTATCTAGACTCTCTTTCACATTAATTTGTAATAATTGACGGGCTTTCTGTATGATGTCTAGAAAT
>JADBJO010000239.1:645000-647500 GCA_016801955.1 Conus betulinus | reverse complement strand
GTGTGTGTGTGTGTGTGTGGTGTGTGTGTGTGTGTGTGTGTGTGTGGTGTGTGTGGTGGTGTGGTGTGTGTGTGTGTGTGTGTGTGTGTGTGTGTGGTGTGTGTGTGTGTGTGTGTGTGTGTGTGTGTGTGTGTGTGTGTGTGTGTAGAACCTTTGGCAAGGCGCTTTATAAATGTATTATTATTATTATTATAATTATTATTATTATCATTACTATCATTATAATTATCATTGTTATAATTATTATTACTATTATTATTATCGTTGAAATGAGGATGATTCTAAAGGGAATGCAGACCTCAGTAAGTGATTCGGATCCTGGATATGGGTCATTAATCGGATCTGCACCAAGGATTCACACCCAAATTAAATTACTTTGGGCCGCATCACCAAGGATTTACATCAAAATTAAATGACTTCGGGCCATATCACCAAGGATTTACACCCAAATTAAATGACTTTGGGTTACATCACCAAGGATTTACACCCAAAATAAATGACTTTGGGCCATATCACCAAGGATTTAAACCCAAATTAAATGACTTTGGGCCACATCACCAAGGACACACCAAAATCAAATGACTTTGGGCCATATCACCAAGGATTTATACCCAAATTAAATGACTTTGGGCCCATATCAACAAGGATTTACACCCGAATTAAATGACTTTGGGCCACATCACCACGGATTATTTACACCCAAAATTAAATGACTTTGGGTCATACCACCAAGGATTTACACCAAAATTCGATCACTTTGGGGCCAGATCCTATCTTGCCTCCAGGTGTCACTAGAACAGGTACTGTTTAACGGAATCCTGCAGACAATCAAACAAACCAACAGACGAGGCTGAAAACAGAACTTCCTCATCGGAGGTAGCTAGAAGCGAACTTGGAAGAGAACAGACCTCCACCGAACTTAATCAGATCCTAGATTCAAGCTTCAATGCAGATCTTTTACCATAATTTTGCGCCAGAATTTTGTTGGACTAGGCCACGGGCCATGTTCCACCTTTCCATAAAGTGCCATCACAATCGGCTTTGTAGCTTGTGCGAAATCTTACCGACGGATCATGGATCTGCTCTTTGATCCGGATCTGCATCATGAATCCGCACTACAGTAAGTATATCCGTGGGTTACCTTCCTTCTCTCTACCAGCAGCAAGTTACGGAACTTTTCAGATCGAATTGTGTGTGGATTTACCGTAAAAGTCCTATCCTTGTTGCCAGTTAAAACTCTACAATTAACTTTGGGGGCAATTTATTTTCTATGATGTTTAAAACCATAGACTTTATTCGAACGGAAACACATGCGTTTGTTTAGGCTTGTCCCATTGTTTGCTTATTTGTTTGCTTGCTGGCTTGGGGGCTCCTTTGTTTTCAGACAGTTCAAATACAGAATACAGGCAAAGCAGATTCAGGGACAGGGCCAGGTCTCATCTGACGGGTGGCCCTCCGGCAAACCCAGTATTGAATTCTCTCCATGGACTGCAGCATCTGAACAGATCTGAACGCGGCTGCGCATGGGTGAGCACGGGACAAATGTAAAAAGACGGAGACAGTCAGACAGACAGACAGACAGACACGCAGACAGAAAAACACAGGCACCTGTCACAGTCACGCTGAAGACACAGCTGGCTGTTAATCCCCCTGTGTCAGTGGCGGTGTACTCAATAACTATCGCCCCTTCAGAAAAATTGCTGCCAGGATGTAAGCCTTGTTGCAGCAGCGTGAGTCTGAAATCAGGCCAGTTCGTCTTTGAATGTGTCAAAACAAAACACTCTCAAGTCAGACTGACGTCATTTGGGTGAAGTCAGCTTGACATCTATAGCAAACAATAACAACAACAACAACAACGAACTGACACCAGATTGATTTTGTTTGTTTGTTTTAAGTTTAGTGTGTGTGTGTGTGTGTGTGTGTGTGTGTGTGTGTGTGTGTGTGTGTGTGTGTGTGTGTGTGCGCGCGCGCATGCGTGCGTGCGTGCGTGTGTGTGTGTGTGTGTGTGTGTGTGTGTGTGTGTGTGTGTGTGTGTGTGTGTGTGTGTTTGTTTTTTGTTTTGATTTTTGACCACCCGACGTGGTTTCAGTGGTTAGCGCCGCAACTAAGGGGTTGGACAGTTGTGGGATTGATTCCGTCAAAAACAAAACTATGTGTGTGTGTGTGTGTGTGTGTGTGTGTGTGTGTGTGTGTGTGTGTGTGTGTGTGTGTGTGTGTGCGTGTGCGTGCGTGCGTGCGTGTGCGTGTGTGTGTGTGTGTGTGTGTGTGTGTGTGTGTGTGTGTGTGTGAGAGAGAGAGAGAGAGAGAGAGAGAGAGAGAGAGAGAGAGAGAGAGAGAGAGAGAGAGAGAGAGAGAGAGAGAGAGAGATGGAAGACTTGTCCAATTACACCATCGACTTTCATCCACCTAATGCTCTGGGATATTCGCTCACATTTCCTGATCATAACTACAAGTGTCTGCATCTCTCGGACCTGGTTGGTGATGGAAGTATAACCTGTAA
>JADBJO010000239.1:507500-610000 GCA_016801955.1 Conus betulinus | reverse complement strand
GGCGAAACGTCGGGAAAAAAAGGAAAACTGGTTTACTTGCTTCTTCTTTGTATGGTTGTGTGTTTATATATTATATATAAACAATTAAATAGCTGGTGAAAACAAGTGCAGGTTGATAATTCTTCAGTCATTATTTATTGACGTGACAAAAATCTGAATTATCAGAAAAAAAGTGGACAATGAAGAAAATGAGGAATATATATCATAAAACATAAAAAATTTTAATTAGCTGTCTCATGAAATCATCGGAATCCCTCCCGAAAGCAGAACTATTAGTTTTGTCTGTTTCTAGGCTTTTCGTTTAGTCTGATTCTAGGCTTTTCGTTTAGTCTGTTTCTAGGCTTTTGTCTGTTTCTAGACTTTTCGTTTCGTCTGTTTCTAGGTTTTTCGTTCATTGGATCAGACTCAGGGAGACACACAGCTGATTGTGTTTGCGCTCTTGGCGTCAAATAGAGACACACCACAGTCCATAATTTTGTGGTGTTCCGACCGCCAAGGGTTCAAAAAAGAATCCAACAGCACCCCCAACACAGCCAGCGAAGGGTAGTAAATGGAACAAAACGAAAGTGTGGAGAGGAAAAAAGTTGCTGAAAAACTAAAACCATTATGCAAACAGTATAAGATACAGGGAACAATCTTTGAGCCTATGCTTGAGGATCCAATCAAGGATGCAAGGGAGGTCAAAAGATATGGAACAGTGTGAGAGGTCAGCTCTGCTGTTCAATAACCCAACATTGTCAGTGGCTAAGAATTGTATAGAACAACCTTTACATGGATCTCCTAAGAGATGCAATCTCCCACTGATTGACCAAACAATATAATGCTGAACAATTAAGTAGTTAGTGAACACAAGTGCAGGCTAACAATTCTTCAGTCATTATATAATGACTTGACAAAGATTTGAACTTTAAAAAAAAAAAGAAGAAAAAAAGTGGACGATGAAGAAAATGGGGGGAATATCATCAATAATATGAGGAACCCTTCACTAGGTGCCTAAGGAAACCATCAGAATCGCTCTCAAAGGCAGATCTATTAGTCTTGCCTGCTCCTAGGCCTTTCGTCTGCTGGATATATATAACGCAAGTTTGAACGGTTTAGTTGTGGGGGGGGGGGGGGGGGGGGGGGGGAGAAAAAGAAAACGGGAGGAGGAACGGGAGAAGAGAAAGAAACTGAGAATAAAAATCAGGGAAGTATGTTATGAATATAAAATCACTCTCTAGACGTAGCAGCATATGGGGAGATGGGTGATAGAGGAGGAGGAGGGGGGGGGGGGGGGGGGGGGGCTGTTGTAATCCACCTTGATGATGACAGATCCATTCATATCGCATGCTCCGAGGCCTTTGGTCCGCTGGATCGGACTCATCAGGGAGGCACACAGCTGATCGTGCTTGTGCTTCCCTGGCATCAAATGGAGACATTCCACATTCTATCTATCTATCTATCTATCTATCTCTATCTTTCGGCTTACGATCCAGCTATTTTAACTTTGTGTCAAAATCAGCATTCTCTCTCTCTCTCTCTCTCTCTCTCTCTCTCTCTCTCCCCCCCCCCCACCCTCACCCCCCACCCCACCCCTGATAACAGCAAGAGAGGGAACAGAGGTAATCAAACACCGTGTGTGCGCTCACCTGTCTCTCATATCAGTGACACACTGAGCTGGGCAATGCTGGTCAGGAGAGCGAGGTCGTGCCAACCCAGCGACAGAGTGAATGAGCACGTGCAACACACACTGCGCGCTGAATCAAAACATTTCTCTTTTTTGCTGTGGAATGTCAATGGGTTGTTGACAAAAATGTATGATTCCGATTTTACTTCCTTTGTTTGAATTTGATTTTTGTTTGTGTAGTTGAAACATTCATAGAGGAATGTCAGTGTGATGTTTTGCCGGATACAGATTGTTTTGTAAACCTGCTGTAAAATTTACCAAGCACGGTAGACGTTTGGGAGGACTTGTTTGCTTGATAAAAAAAATGACCTTTTTCAGTATGTCAAAAGTGTTGATGTTGATCATGCCAATTGTTGCATGTTTTTGATTGACAAAGAGCTGTTTGGATTGGATAAAGATATTCTGTATGTTTGTACATATATACCCCCAGAAGGATTGCCTTTCTATACTCATTTTGACATAGACAATGGCATTAGTATGTTTGAAGAGTTTTAACTGATTTTCTGTTACAGAATGACGTGTATGTTATTTTAGTTGGTGATTTGAACAGTAGAACTGCTGATATTTCTCAAGAATACTCTGTGAAAAAAATAATTTTGACCAACAATTCAATAATTTGTCTCTTAATTTGACCCGGCAATCAAACGATCTTACTGTGAACAACTGTGGGAAATTATTATTGAACATGTGTACTGCATTAGATCTGAGTATTTTGAATGGCGTGAGGCGACAATGAAGGTAGTTACACATTCATATCTGATTCTGGAAGCAATGTCACAGACTATTTTTTTTATTCTCACGTGAACTTTTTATGATATTGTTGGACTCCTGCAAACTGTCTATTGTTGAACGTACTGATTCTGACCATTTGCCAGTGACTGCAGGTGTTTTTTTTTCCCAAGCAGCATTTATTTGATATTTGTACTCAAAAAGAGGATTTTGTTACATAAAAAATTTTGTGGGGACGACAAGTGTGCTGATAAATATACCAGTATTTTGTGTAGTGAGGAAATACGTACTAACATTTACCTTGCGATTGATTTAATTGATGTTAACGTGAACGATGCTCTTCAAGCTTTTAATGATTGTATAAGAGTAAGTGTTGAATCCATGAAAACACGTATATCATTTGATAACAACGAAAATTCAAGTAAATGGTTTGATTTAGAATGCAAGCTTTGTAAAAGAAATACCAAATGATTGTTGCAGACATTTCGTCGTTCTGTAAAATTGGAAAAGAAAAAAGAATTAATTATCAAAAAAAAAAAAAAAAATGAATATGTTATTGCCAGACGTGAGTATAAAAACTTATTAAGGCGGAAGAAGAAGCAATTCAACAAAGCCTTATTAGACAAACTTGTATTGACTGTGAGAAATCAAAAGGAATTCTGGGACGTTGTTCATAATGCATCTTTCAAAAAAGGAAACAGCCTAGAAATAACATATCAATTGGCTCTTGGTTTCAACATTTTAAAGCTTTGCCGGAAACGGATGCTGACAACATAGTAAATGAGGACTCAGTTGAAAACACGGAAGACTATATATGAATCGTCCAATCTCTGAAGAAGAAATACTGCTTGCTTTAAGAAAATTAAAGAACCGCAAAGCAGCTGGTCCCGATGGCATTATTTGCGAGCTCTTTAAGTATTCGAATGAACAGCTTATTCATTTTTTCTTGAAAATATTTAATAGACTATTTGATGATGGTATATTCCCTGACAACTGGTCTGAATCTATTATTCAGCCAATTTTCAAGAAGTTGACATCAATAACCCCAATATTTATAGTGGAATAGCAGTAAATTATTTGGTATGGTGATAAATAACAGATTGCAAGAATGGGTGGAAGGAAACAATATCACAGGTGAATATCAAGCTGGATTCAAAAAAGGATACTCAACAGTCGACCACATGTTTCCTTTACTAGCTCTCATACAGAAGCAGTTCTGTTACAATAGAAAACTTTATGTTGCGTTTACAGATTTCGAAAAAGCTTTTGATACAATAAATCGAAATCTTCTCTGGCCAGTTCTCTTAAAGAATGGTATTAAAGGTATGCTATTTAAATGTATTAAAAGCATGTACAATGATGTTAAAGCAAGAGTTAGATGTGGTTCTATGTTTACTGATTGCATTGCGCGCACATCAGGATTAAGACAAGGAGATGCCTGCAGCCCTGTTCTGTTCTCTCTTTTTATTAACGAATTGGCGATAGGAGTTATCAACAATGGAAGACATGGTGCTAGATTTTCACTTGACGTGTATGAATTATTTATTCTATTGTTGGCTGATGATGTTTTTTTGGCGGAGACAGTCACAGGTTTGCAGACACAAATGAATAGTCTACAGCATGTCGCTCAATCTCTTCAGCTTAAAGTTAGTGTGACAAAAAGCAATATTATAGTCTTTCGGAAGGGTGGCTATTTGAGTGTGAGAGAAAAATGGTTATATAATGGTGTTACAATGCCTGTAGTTAACGTGTACAAATACTTAGGAATAGTTTTTTCAACGCGCTTGAGCTTTACTGCTGCATGCGAAAACCTTGCAAGCAGAGCAAAAAATGCTTTGATTTATCTTTTGAAAAGGATAAACATGTTAAACAACAACTTCTTTAATTTATTCATGAAATTATTTGATTCTCAGATACAGCCAATTATGCAGTATGGTTCTGAAATACGGGGCTTAGAAAATGCTGTTGTCCATTGTGAATCAGTTCATTTATTCGCTTTGAAGAAGTTTCTAGGAGTAGACAGACGAACACCGAATGACCTTATTTATGGTGAAACAAATCGCTACCCAATATATATAAATCCTGCTGTTAAGTGTATTCGCTATTGGATTAAGTTGATTCAAATGGAGAATTAGAGGATTCCACGTGAAGCATATGATATGTTATCTGACCTAGATGCAAGAGGTAAGAAAAACTTGGTGGTAACAAACATTCGCTTGAGTTTGTTTTAAATATGGATTTGGTTTTGTTTGGGCGAATCAAGGTGTTGGAGTGTGCGTGGATTTATACGTTGTTTTCAACAAAGGCTTATCGACTGCAGATGGCAAACTTGGTCCAATCATATTCAAACTAGTGACAGGTTCAATTTGTACAACACTTTTTGCAGTGACCACAATTTAAAAACTTATTTACATCTAGATATTGATAAGCATCTGAAATATATTACAACTAGATTTAGGCTCGGGATTTCTGATTTAGTGATACACCGTTATCGATACAGGACGTTGATGTCAAACGACCTAATTTGTCCTCTATGTAATGAAAGCGAAGAATATGAGGTGCATTTTGTCCTGTGTTGCCCAGCACTTGGACATACACGTGAAACGTTAATTAAGCCTAAATATTATAGAAATCCTTCACTGTTTAAATTGAGTTTGTTAATGTCATCGACGGCTCCGGAAGACGTACATTATCTTGCATTATTTTTATACAAAGGATTTAAAATGAGAGTTGCTCTGATGTTCTATATCATTGTTTGCTTTCATTTTGAATTTGCTACATAACTTCATTCAGTTGTATATTCACATCCTCCTTCGTGATGGGCTGAGGCCTAAATGAATAAAATGTCTTGAGTCTCTCTCTCTCTCTCTCTCTCTCTCTCTCTCTCTCTCTCTCTCTCTCTCTCTCTCTGTGTGTGTGTGTGTGTGTGTGTGTGTGTGTGTGTGTGTGTGTGTGTGTGTGTGTTATGCAGGAAGCTATTATCATATGGTATAACAGGAAATACCTTCCATCTAATCACATCATTCCTAGAAGACCGTCAACAAACCGTTTGTGTCAACAACAATTTATCAAAGAAGCTACCTATCCAACATGGCGTACCCCAGGGTTCTGTGTTAGGCCCGTTGCTGTTCTCAGTTTATATAAATGATCTCCCTCTTTATACTGAGGATTCATGTGAACTCTTTTGTGATGATACCACTGTCCATACAAGTAGCTCCAGCTTAGAAGCTGTTTTCACCTCATTACAGAAGAATGCTGATATCTTAAGTAATTGGTGCAATGTAAATCACATGTCACTGAATCCTAACAAAACAAAACTAATGCTGATAACAACAAGGCAAAGAAGACAAAACATAACCACGCAGCCTCCATCTGTTTTTTGTCAATAATCAGGAAATTGAAGTGGTGGTGGATACCATCTAGTTCTAGGCGTATATGTTGATAATAATCTCTCTTGGTCTTATCACCTTCGCAGTTTATGTAAATCAGTATCTAGACAAACATATCAGCTGTGCAGGATTAAGCATTTCTTAAACCTTCATGCCAGGAAATTGTTCCTACATGCACATATTCTCTCTTCAAATCAATTATTGTTCAACACTATTTGATTCTGCTAGTGCTAATGCCATGAAACCTCTACGAGTGTCTACAAAAGAGCACTTAAAGCAGCTCTATTAAAATCGTCTAATCTTAGTGAAGGGGACTACACTAAAGCAGGGGCCCTTCCGCTAAAAGAAGTGTGTTTGCTGTCAACAAATGTTTGCTAATGCAAAAAATTGCGTCCGCTTTAGCACCACAAACTCTTCAGTCTAGATTTAACAAAAACCCCGAGGGATTCAACCAAATTCCAGATTCCCGCACCTAGACTAGATCTGTTTAAATCAAGCTTGTATTACTCTGGTAGTGTGGTTTGGAATTCACTTCCACTATATTTCCGATGCACCCAAAATGCAGAATCCTTCAGGGAAAAAACTATTTACACATTTCACAGCAGGTCATTACTATTAGGGATAAAAATACATATACCAGAGCACACCCTTTGTTTGCTGCATATTAAACTGATACGCCGCTTCCTTTCTTAAACAGATAATGATAAATTGAAAGATATGGTTACCGTTGTTTTATTAATGACTGTAATTATATAATGATGAATGAATGTTGTGATCACTGGCTTTACTGATGCATTGCCACTAACTGATTGATGTCCTAATACTTTTGATTTGTTGAAGCACTGTATCAACATGATGATAAATGTGTGCCCTGCCCTGGTAACTATTGATTATATTGATGTATTGGTGCTTGTTGTTCAAATTTTATAGTAATGTGTTTTTAGCATATATTATTTTGGATAAGAAAATGGAAATATCATTCTCTCTCTCTCTCTCTCTCTCTCTCTCTCTCTCTCTCTCTCTCTCTCTCTCTCTCTCTCTCTCTCTCTCTCTCTCTCTCCCCCCCGTATGTACGGCTACGTATTGATGTATTGTCACTAAGTTTATAATTATAGTCTTGGGTAGTGTATGAACATTTCCAGAAGAAGAAGACAAGAAAAAGATGAGGGAGGGAGGAAAAAGATTATGAACAGCAGGGAGAAGGAAAAGATCTCTCCTCACATCTCTCTCTCACCTCTTGTCACTCTCTCTCTCTCTCTCTCTCTCTCTCTCTCTCCTCTCTCTCACCCTCTCTCTTCTCACAGCATCCTAGAATGACATTCTCTCTCTCTCTCTCTCTCTCTCTCTCTCTCATCATCTCATCTCTCTCTCTCTCACACACACACACACACACACACACACACACACACACACACACACACACACACACACACACACACACACACACACGTGTGCGCTTGCTTGCTTGCACACACACACACACACACACGCACACATACACACATCATGATAATAATCGTTATGACTATTGACGCTAGGACTTTATTGTTGCTAACTGATAATTGATTGTAGTACTGCTCGTTCTTGTCTTGCCTTGTAACCACATCATGTAACTGTTAAAAAAAATGTTGATATTACTGATGCATTGTAATTGTCTAATTATAATCCTTAGCAGCTTGCTGTATGTTAATATTTTACAAAAGGAATGTAACTCTCTCTCTCTCTCTCTCTCTCTCTCTCTCTCTCTCTCTCTCTCTCTCTCTCTCTCTCTCTCTCTCTCTCTCTCTCTCTTCGATAGGAGGATCGCGTATTCTATGTTTGTGTGTGTGCTGATTTTTTTTTTTTTCTTTTCTTTTTTTTTTTCTTTCTCGTCTTTGAAATTAATTTCTTTATTTTTGTTTGTTGTTGTTGCAATTGCTTTTCTTCTCTCTTTTTTTTCCTTTAAAGTCATATTCGCCTTAAATGTTAGTAGATAAACAACTCATCAATTTTTAATGCATTTGTGAAGATATGTGTGTTTGTTATAATTTTTGTAAGTCTTAGTCGCTAGTTATGCTTAGTAGTCGCTAGCCATGCTTAGTTAGTCCCTTAGTGGGGCAAGGGCCGGATGAAAAAAAGCATGTGTTTGCTTATCTGTTACCCTTGGAAATAAAGATTATCGTCATCATCATAAAGATTATCATCATCATTTCTCTCTGTGTGTGTGTGTGTGTGTGTGTGTGTGTGTGTGTGTGTGCTAATCGACACCTTGCTGTGAATGTAGACTGCATGGATTTTTACCGTATACTCTTGCTTGCATTGATCTTTGGAGTTCAAGTTCACACTTAACAGGTAGACGTACCCCGGCCTGCGGCAAGCGCCCCATGCCCTCTCCTCAATCTCCCATTGGAAAATAAATCATTGAAGGCGAATATGCATTCGCATGGTCTTTATTGGTTCTATTGTATGATAATCCGGACAAAACGGGGAAACAAAAATGAGTGAAACAAACTACAGAGAGCAGATGTGCCTGGATGGTTGGAAGAGCTCTTATTATTAAGAGTTGTCGTTCGTTGCCAGGGCGTCGTCGAACGAAATGGAAATGGCCGACATTTCCACTGAACAAATGATAATAGACTACTTGAATCAGTGCCAGGGGACTGCGCAACTTTATCAGACTTTTGTAACTCAATCTCTGTGCAGAAGCACTCGCTGATCAAACATTTGCGTGAACTGAAGCGGAACAAGCAAGTATCCGAAAATAGAAAGACGACGCCTCCAACATGGAGTCTTTGTCAGCAGGTAAAAAGCGTGCATTTAGAATTTCGTGAGAAAAATAGTATGACCGTGTGCTTTTGGAGCAGAACATTTCTTTTGGTTTTGCCAGGTAAGCAACGGTTTGTCATAAGCTTGAATTTGAAATATTCGTCCTCTACCAGGCATAGGCCACGAAAGCAGCGTTATTTCTGGCCTGACTTGTCGGTCGGATTTAGAACGACTTTTCGCAATGTACTTTCGTTTTCTCGGGAATTTCCAGTTCCTGTTTCACGATCAGTTTGATTTTAGATAAATAGTGTCTTGTTCATCCCGGAGAGTATAATAATCATGGGCTTTGAAGAAAGCTCCATAGCCCTTCTTGGTGTTTTCGTTGTGCTACCGTTCCAGAGCAGACTGCAAAGCACGAAAAGCGTGGTGGTTTGGCGTGTCGATCCACGTTTCCACCCAGTAGGTGAACGACGTAACTGAAGCGTCGGTGTTGGTTCAAGCTCGGTCGCTCATGTTTGATGAACAAAAAAGAACAGAAATCACTAGAACTTTAATCAGCTTGAACACTGTTCATACCACATATTTGGAAAACGCAGTCCAGAACTACCGTAGTCTATTGAAAAGCCGGTTGACCGTGTGGATGGAGCAGCAGGTGTTCAGTAAGTGTAAACATTATCATATCATTCCGCTTACCTAAGCAGCCTTGTGCCCGCAGTATAAGATACCTTGACTTTTTTTTTCAAAGAATGCAGAGCGCATTGTTGGATGACTGTCTACCAGTTTTAAAATTGATCAGGAAATAAAATTTATAAATCCCAATCTTGGCCAGTGTTCCTCAAATCGATTTTTTATTTCAGTGTATCTGCTATAATAGCAGAGGCTGGTAATGCATTGTGAAGGCTGAAAATTCTTTTGGTAGAAAAACATTCATATGACTTAGTTTTGACAAAAGGTTCTTCAGTTTCATCTGATGATCTGTGGTCTGTTGATTAACATCAACAAATTTTTATGGTTGTCAGGTTCAAAGTGATTGTCATATTTTGAAAGTCTCAGTCAGGTAGATGTTGTCCTGAATTTATGGCTTGGCAGTTTGAAAATGTTTGGTCTTCCTCTTCTTCTTTCTGTAAACATCCGCCATCATCCTCCTTTCTTCATAACTTAAGTCATTCAAGCCACTGATTTGTTTTGCAAATCTCTGCATATTTTCTCTGAGTGGTATAATCTTTCTCAAATCATGGAACTGTATCACTTTTCGATATTTTGCAGTCGGTTGTACTTGAGAAAGAAAACATGATACCATCATGTATTTTATTTTAAACTGAATATAGTGAAGTTTATTATTCATGGTTTATGACACATAAACATTTTTTTTATAATGCATCAAGCGTAACAATTCCTGTGGCAGTGTATGAGTGTAGTTGCTAAACTATAGAACTTGCAGTCACCCGACTTTATATGGCACCATCTGCTGACATGGTCAAAACTCTCCTGCATATGTTTTGAAATTTTAGTAATAACTAATACACTTTTTGACTTTATTCAAAATCAGACTATACCATATAATGAAAACTGAGGCATGGGACATGAGCTGCCAGGCTCAGGCTTGAGCCAGTCTGTACACTACTACTACTACCTCAGATATTTTATTAGCTCTTTTGACAGTAAAGGTAACATGCTGTTCAAATTTTCAAGTACATATGTGTGTGTATTTGACTGAGAGAGAGAGTGTGTGTGTGTGTGTGTGTGTTGCTTTTTATAATGTCCATGGAGTTCTCACAAGTCACATTTCAGAAACTAACCTTGAGGAAGCAATCAAGGCTAACATTTTGTTTTGAATTTTAAGAGACAGACAAAAAACAGTGTTAGTTTGATAACAACTGTTTCATTTTTTTATTTTTTTAATATACAAAGTGATAAAGAGCACTGCTTAAATGTAAACGAGCAGAGAGCTTGAAAGGGAAAAAAAAAAAAAAAAAAAAGGGGGGGGGGGGGGGGGGGGGGGGGGGGGAGGTCAGGTGACACATATAGTAACAGTGACTGCTATTCATGTATACATAACCAAAAGGCTTGAAGTTGACTGGTGAAAATCTAGAGAATGCATTCATTCGTTATTTTGATTAGAACAAAATGATGTCACTTGTACTGAGGAGGGGGTTAGACTGAGGTGAGGGAAGAACTTAACAGTCAGCCATGATTTCCATCTGAACCCTTTGAACCCTTCTGACTTGTGCAGACTAACCTGCCATCTACCCCAGCAGCATCCAACACAGATAATCTCAGAGAGAGGGTCCTGAAGTATCTCCACCAGCAGAAAGTGCCCAGGACTGCCATCGAAGTGGCCAAAAACCTAGGTCTGCGCAACAAGAAGTCTGTCAACCCCATTTTGTACCGCTGGAAAAGGACCAGGTTTTGGTGACCAACTCCACTCAGGGCAGGAAACCGTTGTGGCAGTTGTCGGACAAAGCTAGAGCCATGGCGGACGAGCAAGGGCTCTTCAGAGACAGCAGCAAAGACTCTGATGCACCTGGGGCCTACAGTCCAGAAAAGAACACCAGGGTTGGTGACTTGTTGTTCATGTTTGGTTTCGTAGTGGTGTGACTGCAGGTGGAAACTGAAACAAGATTCAAACCAGAATTACTGTACCGCCAAAAGAAAGAATTAACAAAATGCAAAACACTCATTTGTAATCTGTGTATTTGTTTGGTGGTTCAGTAATTCTGTTTTTAAATTTGTTTCGATTTTGTTTTTTTGTTGTCCTTTCCTAAATTGAAGTTTTTGCTTAAAGGATGTTTTTTCTTTTCATCATAAAATCATGTATAAGTGTTAGGAAGCAGGTAGGGGATAATAAAAAAAAGAAAGGTAGCAGCCAAATAGGTGAGTACATTACAAGTTGAAAGAGGAGGAGGGGAAGAGGATATTCAGTATTGGGTCAAAGAATTGAAGTATAAATCCCTTTTTTTACTTTTGCTTGTTGGTTTGTTTGTGTTGCTTTGCTGTAACTACTTTTATTACAGAATTTAATTTTCTCCTGTCCTTTTTTTAGTATTGGTTTGATTTTTCTTCAAAAGATTATGTTTTAATTCTTACTAACCTTAGGTTAAGCTGGCTGAAAAGACAGCATTGATGGTTGGTAAGGTTTTTACATCAGATTCTGCTGGAAAAACATTCTTCTGCTATCCTTTTATCTGAGATGCCTTTTTAGATCAAATGCACTAGTCTAAACTACCCAGAATCTTGAATCGGAGCACTGTCCTCGAAGAATTGCACCCAAAATAACTGTACAAGTCCATACAGCACCAAATTTGAAGTATGAAAGTCCAGTAGGAGATGATGTGATTACATTTATTCATGTGTGTGTTTATGACTGATCATTGAGGTTATTCATCTTTACTTCGAAGATTTGAACTGTCCACACATTCACACAAATTCATCGCATCTCGAGTTTGGACAAAGTCCATTAATGTTTGAGTTGTCCTCAAGTTTGTGGCACCAAGGCCTCTGAACTGATCACAGTCATGTGAAATGGACTGTTCTCTGTGACTGGCACCTGTTGTTTTTTTTTTAATTAGTCGTACCAATGACAAAGTGGAATTAAAAGCATTGAGGAGCTTCTTTTGAGGAGCATCGCAAAAGTAACTTGCAAGACCTGCTCAAAACGTCACTCTCAACCCTTTCCACATAGCCTGTATGGAAACGACATATTTATCACCTTTGAATGATGGATTTGCAGTTAAGGAACGGACAGACAAATACCTGAAGTCTTAATCTTTAGGCTTGTGGTGAGTCTTTTTGGGGGGTATCATCTTTGGAACATACACATTTAAAAAAATCCATAGTAATGGCAACAAGCTGGTCAGTAATTTATATCCAGCTTATTCAGTTGGCAAGCTGAAAAAAAATGTTTCTCTTTACTGTATTTTTTTTAAATCTTGGTGAGCCTAGTTTTGAGCCCTGCATGTGAATGAAGTTTAAGTTTTGTCCAGAAGTGAATTTACTGACTTTAATTTCAATTCTTACTTCTTTGGTATGAACATTTTGCCATGGTGTGGACTAGGGCGATTTGTGTGTACATGTGTGTGTGTGTGTGTGTGTGTGTGTGTGTGTGTGTGTGTGTTTGTGTGTGTTGTGTGTGTGTGTGTGTGTGTGTGTGTGTGTGTGTGTGTGTGTGTGTGTGTGTGTGTGGTTGCATATTTGAATGAATATGTTATGTCTGTAAACAGTCTCTTTTCTTGGTTTTGTTTTTAATGTACAGATTTTTATTTTTAATTTTTTTTCCAATTGATTCCATCCTGCAGACTGCTGGTAAACATTCAGAAAGACAACAGCATCGACTCATTCAACGAAATCTTAGCAAGCCCTACGACACAGACCATGGTCACCACCACAGGAGCATATTAGGGTCAGGGCAGGGACATCACTACTCCACATCCCTGCCTCCCATGCGCCTATCAAACAGTCGGACTCTGGCATCGTGGCTGACAGAGAGGGGGACCTAAGGGTGACAGCGTCGTCCGACGGCAGATACAGACAGGTGGCTGTGGAGTCATCAGATCGTGAACACAGTGATCTCACACAAATGGAGTCAACACATGGCGAGTCATCACACAGTATCCATGCAGGGAGGGAACACAGTGACTACGCACAGGTGCACACTGATCCTGAGAAGAGCTCTGATACCCCAAACGTTCGCCGACAGGGTGATGACGATGATAAATCCGATGGTGAGGAGGACTTTGAAGATGACAGTGGTTATGATTTTGAACCTCCTGATATGGCCGAGCGTTTCCAAGACATGATGGGGGAGTTGGTGTTTCCCGATATGACCTATGTGGAAGAGGTAGACGAACCCGAAGAGGACCTGATGCTTCCACCTGATGACATCGTCCTGATCCAACTCAGCTTGGAGCCGAATCAAACAGCCACAGCAACTCAGCTGGCACAGGCATTGCACAAGACAGAGGAGGAGATGACTTATGTATTGGGATCCTGTGGAGACAAGGTGACTGTGAACAGCAATTTGTGGAGTTTGACTGACAAGGGCATTGACTGGGCCAGAGAGAAATCTCAAGCTTACCCATCCCTGCTCCAGCATCTCCGTTCTTCAGAAGAATCATCCTCGCATTCACACGTTGCCCAGGAGTCTGCTTCAACCAGTGGCCCGCCTCTGTCTCCTCATGCGCTGATAGCAGCTAACCCCTTGTTTTACATGAAGGGCCAGTCTGGTGTGGGGGCCGAGATGTTTTTCCACGTCTAAGCCTCCATTGAATCCTTTGGCAGGCAGAGAGGTTGGGAAAGACGGAGGTGCTGCTGTGTCACCACTGGGGATGGGGAGAATGTTCAGTCACGATTTGGTCACATGACCAGCCAGCCCATCCTCTCTCAACCTACAATCTCCCCGCCATTACCACCGACAGCACAGGACTCACCCATGACCTCAATGGTATCAGCAGCAGTGGCACAACCCTCATCCAGCAGCATGTCGCAGATCCATCCGCCTGATCAAAGACTGGTGACCATGCCAGCACCAAGGGCAGTGACTTTTGTGGGAAGTCAGGCACAGGTAGACAGGCTCAGCCATGAGAGAGAAACAGCCAGCCAGCTGCATACCCCAACACACTCATTGCAGGCTTCCAAGCCAATCACAGCCACAGAATGTACCAAGGTTCCAGGGACAGGGTCAGTATGCCTCCATGCCCTCGGCAGCCTTGTCCTCCATCAATCCCAGCCTGCACAAGTTCGCTGACGAAGGGCTGATGGTCATATCTGAACCAGAAGCAAGGTTGGTGGCTCTGTAGATGCATTTTGTTTTCAGTTTTAGTTTTTAATTAAGGGAAGAGATAAAGGATGTGTACATCAGCTCATAAGCTTTTTCACCTTTGCTGTACTTCCAGGGTCGCCGACGACCCAGAGACTCAATGAATTGATTATATCTCTTGAACTATTCAAAATGTTTTTACGAAATTTTTAAGTGCTTATCAAAATTGCAGTTAGCTGTCTGTCGGTCGTTTTTGGGTGCATGTGCATCGAAAGAAAGAAAAAAAGATCATTGCCTCAGGAGAATTGCCCACTTTGATGGTTGGGCACATGGAAGACCCAACCTTTGAGGAGCAGTAATCGGATGCTGCCACTCATCAAGTATGGGTCATGGGCAACTCATGTCATTGGTTAAGGCATAAACTTTGGAGGACTCTTTGATGAGTATGGGACATTGTCAGACGAGGGATTAACACAGCAGGGACAGACACTTGATTAAGCCTGTGTAAAATCTTTGGAATGTGAATGACCTGCTTTGTCTAGGGGGAGGGAAGGGGTGGGGGTGGGGGGGGGGGGGGGCTCTTGAAGGGTGACATGGTGGGAAAGTTGAAAACACAGGTAAATGTCTCATGATCTTGGAGTTTCTTCATTAACTCATTCTGTACTAGCTATTATCTCCCCGTATTCCCCCAGAAACCTTTTTTTTTTTTTAATTAAAAAAAAAAAAAAAGAATAAACACAGACTTGCGATGTACATAAATGATTGAGAAACCACAAACAATATAGCAAAGCAGAGAAACCACAAACAATATAGCAAAGCTATTTTTCTATTTATTTGGTTAAAACAGTATGCAATGACAAAGAGAATGAGATTTTGCATGTCATGTAAAAATAGGGGTGGTACGCACCCTATGAACAAAAGATTTATATTAACTGGTTTATGCCCTGAAATTATTCAACTGTTTTCAACAAATTCAAGGGCTTCAGTTACATTGTAATGGCGATTGTAGTGTTTCTTTCACCACCTGTGTTTGGCGGTTAGCAGACAATGCCACGTTCCCACATCAAGTCAGACTGAGCTGGTGATGTGGTCTGAAAAGTGTCTGCTAGCAAACATTCAGCCAAATGCTTATCATTCAACCTGCCCAGAAAATCAAAGGGCGGGGCCCCCCTTAAGGGACCCACTCAAGTCTAAACATCCAAGCGGGATTCCGCTTCTCCTCCAGCCACCCTGCCTTCTAGCTTTCCGGCGCATAGTCAGACATCCGTTTACTATGCCCAATCACGCGACCCTCGGCCCCCGGGGACCTTTGCCGGGGCGCGGACAGGCACGGGTGACGGTTTTGGACTGGAACCTCCACCCGTCACTCGCATTTATGAGACGCGCGGGTCCACGTTCCCCCCCCCATCTGGGCTCGCCGTCTCACGACGCTCTTCCCCACCGTGCACAGGTGCAGCCAACACCCCTGCACAAGGAGCGTCCCGTTATCTCCGGACGCAGTTTTATGGCCACGTCATGGCAAGACCATGCACATACCATAACTCTGGGCGTATGGGAACACCGAGTGCCTCCACCGGTTGTGAACATACACAAGGACGGCCGATCTACCCCGCTCGCCCGTCGCAGGTTCCCCTAGGGGTTCAGGACGCTGGGGGTCCGACCTACTCGGCCCCCCTTTTGGGCAATGTCCTCGGTCCCGTTCCTCCAGGGGGGAGGATCTACCAGCGGGACCACGGGTAACCGGGCCCTATTCCCCTGGGTCCCAGCACACTCCCCGGGGGGGGGGGGGGGGGGGGGGGGACATACCATGGTCGAACACTACCCCCCCCCCCCCCCCCCCCCCCTGCTGCTCAAGGTTACCCCCGGTCCCTGGGGGAGTCCCTGCACAGTACCCTGGGCCGCCACAGCCCGCTTATCTCCCCGGGGACCAGTGGCTCTATGCCCCCGAGAGAGACCAGTGACTTAACACCCACTCCCAACCGGAACAGCTATATGGTCGCTTGTGGCACCCAATCTCACAGACCTTGGTCGACCTTGGTCTCCCACCTCGGGCGCTGTCCGATCGGCAGTCAGGGCTCTCCCACCCTAGCCCGTCTGCCGAGCACAGAGCCACGAGGGGCCCGCCCCCCCCCCCCCCCCCCCCCCACCACCACCACCACCACCACCCAACGAGGGCGGGACCCTCACACACCCGCGCAGATGCCCCCTGAGGAGGACCAACCTTCCCAGGAATTCGACTCCCCACACACCCGGAGGACGACGACGATGATGAGACCTCTTCTCATCCCTTTACGATATCCGCACCATTGACCGGTTTCCACCGGACTTGGTGTCGAGGGAAGCCCCTCCCTCTGCCGATATCTTGGCCTTCCCTGACATCGTCGGGCCGCCCCCAGCCCAACGCAAACTCAGGCTCGTCGCTCCTCAGTCCCTCACACTTCGCTGGGGAGAGTCCGGCAATCCTGCGCCAGGGGTGCAGACGCCGTCCCCCCCGCTGGTCAAGACCTTCCCCCGGCGCCCAATGTGGCCCCCTTCGGCTCCCTCCTCGGGACCCGCAGGAAACACCCAGTGACCTCCCTCTTTGCAGACAATCTGGCGACCAGGGAGTGGGCCATCTCCCAGTCGGATGATGCCCAACCGGGCCCCCCCTACTTCGGGCACCATCTCCTTTAAAGCATTAAAGGACTGGAACCGAGTAGCCCGGATGGGCATCTTACACACCATTGCAGGGCATGCCTACCTTACCATGCTTTTGCAGAGGGCGGAGGTACTCTGGCCTGGGGATGACGGCACCGTCCCAGTGCCTTCGGACAATACCTCGGAACCACACCATGAGGACGAATCTCGCTTATTCAGCGATCCCTTTATGCGACACCTAGTTAACAGGATATCGCATCACTTGTCGGCAGCGGCGGACAGCGCAGCAACAAGCCACTTCAATTGCCTGCTAGTGGCCAGAGACGCGGTGCTTACACGCTGTTCACTCTCCCCGGCACTCAAGGCTTCCCTTCGGTGTGTCCCGGGCCAGGATCACTCGCACTTTGGCGAGTACTCCACCTCGGCTATGTCCCTTTTCGGTCGAGGAACGCAAGCAGGCGGCGTCCTTTGCCCCCTGGCCTCAGCCACGCCCTTCCAGGCCCCCCTATCGGTCTTACCCCAGGTCCATCAGGCCCACTCCGTATCCCCGACAAGCCCCATCTCCAACGCCGGGCCGGGCCGCCAAGCGCCCTCTAAATTCGCAGAGGTCGAAATCGAAACCTCGCCAGCAACTCAATTTTCGGTTCAGCCAACAGACACGCCCTCGCCGGTGACTAGGGGACACACCCACGGTGGGCACGGAACAGGGACAACCCGCCCACCAGGCCCTACCCCCGGGTTTTACTCCCACCTGTTCATGATCCCCAAACCCTCGGGGGGATGGAGGCCCATCCTCGACCTCTCTCCCCTCAACAAGTTCCTCTGACATACCAAGTTCAAGATGGACACGCCCTCCCAGATCAGGGACTCCATCCACCACCTAGATTGGGTCACCTCCATAGATCTGAAGGATGCGTACTTCCAGATCCTCCTTCACCCGGCTCACAGACGTTACCTCCGGTTCGTCTGGCAGGGTCGGGTGTTCCAGTTCAAAGCTCTCCCCTTTGGTCTCTCCCTGGCACCCTTCCTCTTCACGAAGGTTGTCAAGGAGATGGCCGCCCTAGCCAGACAGGAGGACATTCGCCTCCTGGTGTACCTCGACGACTGGCTTGTCCTGGCCTCCTCCCAGGGTTCAGTGCTGAGCCCACACCACGCGCCTCCTCAGGCTCTGTTCCACCCTGGGTTTTGTAACCAACCCCCTCAAATGCGAACTCATTCCCAGTCAGAGGTTCTCTTTCCTGGGCATGAGTTTCGACACGATTGCCATGAAGGTCGCCCCGACCCCAGAGAGGTCCGCTGGGAGAGTGGACCTCATCTCTTGCCTCCGAGGAGCATCACATACCTCGGCCAGAACTCTGTCCTCCCTCTTAGGGATGATGGAGTCCCTTTCAGCCCTCATTCCGCTAGGTCGGGTCCCCAAACGCCAGCTGCAGAGGGAGTTCCGTCGTCGTTGGTCCCAGACCTCGGACCACTGGGACCTGACCATTCCCCTCGGCACTGGTTCTCTGGGCGCCACGGACGAATGGCTCAATCCATCCACTCTGACCACCGGCGTTCCAATCTCTCTCCCAACTCAGTCCCTCGAACTGTACACGGACGCCTCCAACTCGGGCTGGGGGGCCCACTTGGGGGACAGTCATGCCTCGGGGGTGTGGGACGCACAGATGGCACGCCTCCACATCAACATATTAGAATTGGAAGCGGTCAGGCTGGCCCTCTCCACTTCCAACACCTAATCTCGCCCAACTGGTTTCTCCTCCTCACGGGCAAACACATCGGTAGCCCATTACATCAACAACAGGGGGGGGGGGGGGGGGGGGGGGGGGGGGGCTCACTCCATCGGCCCTCTCCTACGGACAGAGGCCCTCCGTCGCTGGTGCCATGCACGGGGAACCACCCTCCGTGCGAGACACATAGCGGGGGACGCAACATCCTGGCAGACTCTCTCAGCCGCTCAGGGACCCTTCTGCACACAGAGTGGACCCCTGACAAGCTGACGCTAACCACAGTATGGGAGCACTGGTTCAAGCCCATGGTCGACCTCTTTGCGACCCGCTTCAACCATCGCCTTCCCATGTATGTCTCTCCCATCCCGGATCTCCGAGCGTACGCGGTCGATGCACTCTCCCTCCCCTGGACGGGACTCATCGCGTACGCCTTTCCCCCCTTCCCAATACTTCACAAAGTGATCAGGAAGGCCAGGCTGGAGAGACCCAAACTCATCCTTATAACCCCGTGGTGGCCGACCCAGTCGTGGTTCCCAGACCTCAGGTCCCTAACTCACGTTCCCCCTCTCCAGCTAGCCCCTCGGTGGGACTTGCTCAGACAACCTCGCTCGGGCCTCTCTCACTCCAACCCCCACTGCTTCGCCTACACGCTTGGCTGATATGCCAACTAAATTGCGACCACCGGTCCCCGCCACCCCCGCGGACAGACCCCGGTCTGTCCTAGATACCCTGACAGAAGCGGGGGCATCGCAGGGATTACGGGACTTTGCCTTGGCCTCGCGTAGGACCAGCACCGAGTCCCTCTACAATTACCGATGGGAGAGATGGGTCACGGGGTGCACGGCTAACTCGGTCCCCTACCTCCACCCCTCCAACATCCAGATAGGCAATTTCCTATCCCACCTTTCGTCCTCTCGAAAGCTCTCTGCTAGTTCCATTCAGGGCTACAGATCGCGGCCGTATGCACCACCATCCGACAGCTCTCGCGGCCCATCATTCGACAGTGACTTTCTCCTTAGAGAACTATCTCGGGGGGTGGCCCTACGGGAAGCTCAGTCCCCTAGGCGCACTCCCATGTGGGACCTCTTTCTGGTTCTTGACGCCCTCAGAAAACTCCCTTTCGAGCCCCTCCGCGCATTCTCTTTGACATTCTCTCCTTCAAGACCACCTTCCTTCTCTCCCTGGCCTCAGCCAGGAGGCGAAGTGGGATTCATGCCCTCAGTGGTGACCCTCGGGACATCGCCTTTCACAGAGACGGCTCGGTCTCGCTTAAGTTCCTGCCTGAGTTCTTAGCGAAGAACCAGGAACGGGCACGACCTCTCCTTCCCTTGTTATCCGCTCCCTAGCGGATATCTTAGGCAGCGAAGGCGGCGGGGACATGGACCTGTGACCCTCAAGGTGCCTCAGATACTACTGGGAGCGTTCCCGCCCCAGGCGTTCCTCTCAGAGACGCCTTCTTATTTCCATCAACCCCAACAACAAAAGACATCTCGGCGGGCACGATTTCTAGGTGGCTATCCAATACTATCAAATCTGCCTATGCCCAGGCCCACAAAGACCTCCCAGCCCTTTCCCCTCGAGCCCATGAGGTCAGAGCGCTGGCCACGTCCACGGCGTTCCAGCACTCTGTCCCCATGCGCCATCTCTGGAGGCAGCCTACTGGCGTACGGAGAAACCTTTCATAAACTTTTATCTAAGGGACATCCGCATGACCAGGGCTGATGGTTCTAGAGGGGTTTCATTTGTGGCGGCCAATGCAGCCATAACAGTTAACCCCAGGAACCATTAGGGCGCTCGGCCCTCCTCCTATTCCTTTAAATTCTGCTATGGTCTGACATGGTATAGTATACGACGCCAAAATGGGGAGTTTGTATTATACTCCCTGTTTGGCTAAGTATACTTACCATGTCAGACTCTAATGCCCGCCCTACCTTCCCCGCTAGCGCCAAGGTTCCCTGGGGTTGCCTTGCGCGCAGGCCTCGTTGAATGACGGACAGTACACTATCTTCGGCATCTTCCGTAGGCGGAAGTAGGGTGGGCGTCACGTGACTATCTTATGACTGCATTTGCCACAAAACTTCGGCCTGACAGAGCTGACTGACAGCCGTTTAATGCTGTGGTCTGACATGGTAAGTATACTAGCCAAACAGGGAGTATAATACAAACTCCCCATACCAGTGCGCCTTAACCCTAATTAGTATGCAGGAGCTATCAGTAAGTAGTTTCGTACAAAAGGTTTGCCCACTTCGAAGAAAAATTCCGAAGCTTTGGACTGCATATGCGGTCCTTAGTATACAAAGGTTGTAAACATTAGGACCGGATATGCGGTCCTATGTATAGAAAGACTTAAAGATGCTCTGTGACCGGTCTTTCCCGTCCCCTTTTCTTGCTGTCTTTTCTCCCTGTCCCTCATTTTCTTGTCTTTGTTTGTTCCTTCTTCGTCTTGTTCCTTTCACACCTTTCACTCTTTCTTTTGCTCTTAGTCTTGGTTATGAGTCAGCTTTTGGCTGTGGAACGGCATCTTGCATTTGAACGTATGAATTTGGTTTTGCCATAGCAATGCAGCAGATCAAAAAAGACTACATTTAAAAGACTGTAGAACAGAAGTCTAGCAATGAAAGATGCTTAGTTGCCTTCAGTTTTAAATGTGCATGTTTTTTCTTTCTCTGTAGACTTATATGGATTGATAATAGATTGAAACGGTTTTGTCTAGGGTTTTTTTTTTGTTTTTTTTTTTTTGAAGTAAGAGATGCGGCCTTTGATTCTTAAATAAAGCATGGGCTGCCTGCTCCTTTGTGCTGTACAAGGTATGACATTTAAATACAATTCAGTGGATATGCAGGACAGTTCTGTTCAGTGTTTATAAATCATCCTGCTGTACGTGTGCATGCAGTGCTTCATGGTTCACAAAACAAAACATATTACACAATGCTATATCATATCATGGTCCATTCTACTCAGCTCAGCTCTTTCTAGTGACAATGACTTTTTTTTTTTTACTACAATATGCTTTGGGATATAGGATACAGCTCTTGATTTTTTTTAAAAGAAAAATTATCAATGAATAAGGCGCTTTGGAATGTAAAGGCGCATTAACAATGTCAAAACCCCTGCGTGTATTCTCTGATACATTTTGCAGTTTTGTCTAACCAGTTAGACCATGAACAAATGTTATCATACCTTAGCATGCAGAAACATGCGTTGATGCGTTTGCAGTACTGATGTGTTAGCTGAATCAGTGAAAGATCAGTGCTTTGAGCTGTGTAAACTCAGGCTGGGCTATGATCTCAGGTCAAGTGTATCAAGTTAGGCAATACAGCTAGAGGCCTGAAATGATCTATCCATGTGTAGGGTGGTTCTCAATATGATGCTTACAGTTCAAAAGATTTGGGGGAAAAAAAAATATCACTATGAATTTATGGAACAGCACAGTTCTGAACAGCACCTGCTGTGTCGAGTGATGCAGTACATGGTACAGTGGAAGGTAAACGCATGTGGCCAAGAGCTCTATGAAAATTGAACATGTAATTATGTTGCAGGATAATGCTGGAGCAGCCAGCTGGTTCTGAGTTTGGTGAGACGGTGATGGAACACTCCGGTGCATCTACTGTAGAAATTCTTGAGAGACAGCTGGGTAATGCTGGCATAACCGCCACAAACTCACTGGGTGAGTGGAAAGCAGCCTGGGCAACGTTTGTTGCCGTGTGCATTTTCGGTTGTACACACTACAACAGAAAAGATTCTTCAAAATAGTGGATTTTTTTTTTAATGCTTCAGAAAAAAAAAAAAAGACCTGTCCACTGTATGCTGATAGGTCAAGGAGCAAGTCAAAGGATGAATACTTTTATGTATACTCAAATTTGAAAAAAAAATCAGAGATCAACCTTTTCTTTTTTCCCCAGAATTGTTTTATTGTCACAGTTTTAGGTCATAAGACAGAGGGACTCCACCAACACCTCCAAGAGTTGCTTTTCTTGGCGGGTTGTGGCTTACAGAAGTCAGAAATTCTTTCCACAGTATTCAATGGTCAGTTAAACATGGTTGGAATGAACCCAATCACATTGAACATGTGTTATGATCTCTTCAGAAACACAGCACTCAAAGAGTTTTTCACTCAGTTTTCTCATTGCTAGACGGACCAACCAATAGGAGAAGCCCCCAGCCCAGCGGCAGCATGGTCTCCGCTGAACTGCCTCGTTCTCACAGCCTGCCACAGCTGAGCAGCGACTCGGGTACATCCTCCATGGGAGGGGAGGGGCCTGGTTCAATGCTCAAGATTACATCAGAGAGCTTTGCTGCCCTCAACAAGAACCCAATCAGCGCCTTGATGGAATACGCCCAGTCCCGTCGTTTGCAGGCTGTCATCGAGGTGGTCAGTCAAAAGGGACATCTCATCGCCCTGTGTAAGTTTTGGTTGGATTTGTTTTCTAAGTAAGTGCTTCTACAGTGTGTATGTTCCAAACGATTTGTTTGCAAATTTATCAAAATTTGGAGCTTGAAAACAGTCAGCTGTTTCAGTTTTGGTCATGAGTTTCATGACGGATGTCAAGTGCATCGAATTGTTATGTTCAGTGACACATTGCAGGAATGATGCAGCGAGTTTGTTTGAGGTCGACGACTGTGACTGTTGTCAGTCTGAAATGGCACTGAGTGTGTCCTTTTCTCTAGTGATGAAAAGTCTCAATCAGCTTTGTGTCATTCGCTGTCTCCCAAACTCCCAATTACCCTCCATCCCCGGTCTCTAGTGAGTGTCATTCTCTAGTCACTGCCTCCTTCCTTCACTTCACCTTACTCACTGCTACCGTGACCTCCGCCCTCCCATTCCTACTTTCCTCCTCTTTTCTTTTCTTTCACCCTTTCATCCTCGCTTTTAGGTCTCGCCCTGCCTACCTCTCAACCCTGTCTTCCTCCCTCTCAGCTCTGTGTCTCCTTCAGCCTTTCCTCTCTGATTTACCTGCTACCCTTTCTCTTTCGATAAATGAACAAAGAATGATTAGGAAACATTTACCAGACAACTAGTTTCTTCATCTCCCTTTCTTTTAACTTTCCTGCTTGTGCAGTGGTGTCAGAAGGGAGGAGAGGTGGTTGGGGATGGGGAGGTGGGGGGAGACAACCTTCTGGCGTCCCCGTCAATATTTGAAGATAAATGAAATTGGATGGGATGTTATGGTGCATACACTACACGCACACACTCACATGCACACGCACACATGCACACATGCACGCACACACACTCACTCACACTCACACACGCTCACACACGCACACTCTGACACACACACACACACACACACACACACACACACACACACATGCACACACACTCTCACTGTCGCTCACTCACATGCACACACGCATGCATGCATGTGCACACACACACACACACACACACACACACATGCTCACTCACTCACACGCACACACTCGCACACACACACACACGCACACACACGCACACACACTCACACACATACACACACACACACACATTCTGCTTTCATGAATATCTGGAGAATGAGTTCTACAGTCCCTTCCTGTCCCCAGCTTTAACAAGAATTAGGCCTTTATGCTCTCTCCCCCTTACTCCCACACCCCTTACAAAAAGTGTGGAAGATGAGTCTGCCCCCCCCCCCCCCCCCCCACACACACACCCCAGCTTTTACAGGGATTTGTACACCCATTCCACTTCCACACCTGCTTTTATGAATGTGGAAGATAAGTCTTGCAGTCAAAAAAAAAGAAGAAAAATCTTCCAGCGCCACTCTTTTAACTCTTTGCTGTCTTCTGTCTTGGAAATGAGGTGCTACAGCAAGATACTAAACATTAGATACACTGATCTTACCACCAGTGAACAAGACCATCAAACTATCAAGAACATATCAGACGAACAGTTGAGGAGGAAAAATAATATACTTCATAATTATGGCTATGTAACAAGATCCATTTGCCATACGAAAACCGTTATATACAGAGAACTGATGAGGGAGGGAGATGAATGGGAAGACAGGGGGAAAAAAGAACAAAAAAAAAAAAACGAGCTGGAAGAATCTGGACTACGGTTCTCCAGTTGAAGCAGGGCTCCAGTGACTTTTCATGGGCTGAAGTGAAGAAGAGGAGGAGATCTTGGTTTATGTGTTAAATTATTCTGCGACTTGCACCTACATATGGATGGGTGTTATCGGTACATCGGACACATTTGTGTGTGTTTGTCATGACAGGTTTCTGATGGCTGCCAGAGTGGGGAATCGGCAGTTTCAGGGAGTGACCTGTCACAACAAGAAGGACGGCAGGAAAGAGGCGGCTGATGTGGCGCGCTCCGCACGCTGATTGCCGAGGGCCAGTATTCTGCTGCTGCCCCCCTACCCCATCTGTATGTATCTCTGTGTGTGTATGTGTGTGTGTGTGTGTGTGTGTGTGTGTGTGTGCATGTGTGTGTGTGCGTGTGTATGGTTGGTTGTGTGTGTATGTGAGGGGGGAAAGGGGGTAGTGTGTGTGTGTGTTTGTGAGGGGGAGAGGGGGGGTCTGTATGTGCATGAGCCTGCATATTCATTCCATTCTATGCTCATTTGCCCCATTCTTTATTTGTGATTTTCAGTTTTCAGCCTTTTTTATGGCTGTGAAATGCCTGGCACTGTCAGCCTGGTCTAATTGCATAAGTATGCCGTAGGATGTCGGTGATTTAGCTGCCATGTCATGAGTGTTGTGGTGTTTCTTCTTCGGGACACAATTTGTTTTTTTTGGATCCTCTTGCTTGCTCTATAGTTTGACATGTTTGCCCGTGAAAGTTTGAACAGCCCTGAAAAGGCTGTGTGTGGTCGACTGAGCTAAAATGATGAAGACTTGAAACTGGAAATGTGCTGACAAATGTGAACACTTGGTTATGGAACAAGATCAAGTCGGCATCTCTCTTTGGAGAGGAGACAGCCAGCATGCCCCAGCAACAGTCCCTGTGTAGTTAGTTGTCAGCACAGAAACCTTTGGCATGACCTCGCCACAGGCATTGGTGTGGAGAAGAAATTTAAAAAAAAAAAAACTGAGGTCACCATGAAGTTTGGGTATATGAAAAGGCAAAGAATGATAGTATTAGGATGATCAGTGAAAGCAGGAGCGTACAGTTCCAGTTTGGTCAGAGACTGTGTGACTGGATTCGCTTCCTTTCCTAAAATACTGGAGACAGTAAGGTCTGAGAGATGCAGAAAACTGCTGTAATTAGCACCAAATTTTTTTCAAAGTTCAGTGTCGCATATCTGTTCAGTGGATGTACTTGATTGTGTGCTGTCGGTTCAGCATTCTCAAATTTAACTGACTCATTGTAGGAGCCAGCCAGGTAAAAAAAAAAAAAAAAAAATCAAACAAATGAATGAAAAGAAAAAGCATCAGTAAAAAGGTTCTGAAGGGGATCTTCCTTCCTACCTGTCACAGTCAAGAAAGCAAACTATGGTATTACAGCAACTGGTTTCAGCTGTTTTATCTCCTGCCTTTAGAGTGAGTAGGATAGAGTAAGGGGAATGGTGAGTTTAAAAAAAGAAGACTGCTTTCAAAGATAAAATAGAAATGAAAGAAAAAATTTTTTTTTGCTGTTTTTATCATCTGAAGGTGACTAAATTTCAGATCAACATAGCACCAGAGGAGATGACTCACTTCGACAAGATAGCGGCCTTGACTCACCAGACCTTCAACTCGCTCATTGCCACCATTCCTGAGAACCTGGCTGGTCGTAAGGTCATTGCTGGCCTGGTAATGAAGAGGAGCGAGGATGACGTTGGAATCGTCATCAGTATTGGAACTGGTGAGTGAGTGAGTGTGTGTGTTGAGGAAAGGAGAGGGAGTGACAAAGGGGAGGGGGTAGGAGGGCTGCATTTGTAGGTCTGAGGGTGCTCATGTATTGGTATAGCAGTTTGTTTTTAATGCATGTTGCTATATATATATGTAAATTTTGTAAATGCATGATTGTGATTTTCGTATACATTGCTGAGTTTAAAAATTGTTTTAACTTTAGTTTGCCTGGAAGAATGACTTGTATGTTTACCTTTAAGTATGCTGACATTGTGTATACAGTTGTGCATGTATGTACATAATTCATGCATATTCATGTAAGAGACTTCTGTTTTTTGCATTCACCATGTTGGTTGCAAGTTATCACTCGGTATCTAAGCCACATGAATGTGCTTGATGATCATAATGTTTTCTGTTCTTTGATCAGAAGTATACCTTGGCTCTTTCCGCTTCAATGCCAGCAGAACCGTTTAATCTGAAATATGACTATAATGTTCATCACAGTTCTAAATGGTAATGCAGAAGATGTGGATTATGGGTGTTCAGGAAACCGGTGTATCACAGGAGACAAGTTGAGCTTGGAGGGAAACACTGTCAACGATTCACATGCTGAGATCATCACCAGGCGTGGTTTTATGAGGTAATTGGTTGAAACAATCTTTCTTTTCACTGTCTGTGCTTCAGTTGGTTTTTCTTTAATCTTTCAAGTACTGATCATTTTAGCTTAACATTTCCGTCAATAGCAAGTTAAAAAAAAACATGAAATGAAACTGGAAACTTGGTGACTTCATTTAAGAAAAAGAAAATTACCCATCCCCTCCCCCACCTTCCCCTCCCTCCCGTGCCCCTTCCTCCCACCTCTTGTCTCTCCAGAATATGACGTAGAAAATCTTGCATATACATAAAAAATCCCGTCAGCATGTTTCAGAAGAGACGATAAGTTTGGCCTGTGGTACGAATAACTTGTAAAAGTATAGCATGCTCCGAAAAAATGAAAGAATGAATGAAAAGACTGTGACTGATACATCACTGAATGACCTGGGGGGAGTGGGGGGGGGGGTTGAATGATTGAATGTAACATAGCAGACATCCCCAAAAATGAAAGAATGAATAAAAAGACTAAGTGACTGATACGTGACTGAATGACTGGGGGGAAATGATTGAATGTAACATTGCAAGCATCTTTTCAGTCGGCTCTACCCAGGTAGGCAGTCCGTTATGTAAATGACAACATGGATTATAAAGCACCTAGAGCTTGGTCCCTAAGCACATGAACTGAATAATAGTCTTGATAACAATGATAGAACGTCACAGGTGTGTGTGTGTGTGTGTGTGTGTGTGTGTGTGTGTGTGTGTGTGTGTGTGTGTGTGTGCATGCAGAGGGAGGGAGAAAGGGGGCGCACGAACATGAATATGAGTGAAAATGTGAGAGATTGCAAATGTGTGTGTATGTGTCATACTAAGGCATGCTGAATTCCAGTTGTGTAAATTTCAGCAGATAATTTTTTTTATGATGTTTGCATTTTTGTGTGTGTGTGGAGAAAAAAGATGCCACGTTTTTTGTTTGTTTTCTTGAAAAGAAACATTATCTTGAGGTGTGTATCGTTAAGGAAGTGCCTGTTTAAGCCTTTTATAAGGAATCTGATGCATGAAGTTATGATTGTAGTGAAAGAAAGGGAGTCGAGTCGGGAGTCAGTTGGTTTTTTTGTCAACCGCTTTGAATGTTTGTAGGCCCAGACAAAATCACACGTGATAACTAGCAAGATTTCCGCGTTCTTTGTTCACTGTCATGTTGAGTGCGAAGTGAAGTTCGACTGAAAGTGCTCTTGTGATGTGGCATATTGATGCTAAGCTTAAATTCAGAGTGCTACACTTTGTGCTGAGGAAGCCTTGGCAGCTTTGCTGGTCACACACAGTGGTGGTGTTGTCCTTTGCACACAGCAGTACAGTTGTCCCATCACATTTGGGATAATACAATGGCCCTGTCACACACTGTACATTGGCTTTTGTTCACACTTAGTAATACAGAAGTTCTGTCACACGCAGTAATACAGTTGTTCTTTCACACCCAGTAGTACCATAGTCCAGCCTCACACAGTGGCTGTTGTTCTGTCACAGGCATGAGCACAGTTATCAAGTTACACAGGGTATTACAGTTATCAGGTTAGACACAGTTATTGTCACACACAGTAGCTCAGCTTTTGAGTTCTTACACACAGTAATACAGAAGTTTGTCACACACAGTAGCACAGTTGTCCTGTCCCACACAGTGGTACAATTACCAAGTTACTCATAGTTACTGTCACACACACAAGTGTTGTTGTTGTTCTGTCTCATATCGAGACTGTTGTCCTGTCACACTTAGTCGCACAGTAGACCTATCACACAAAGAAGTACAGTCGTCAAGTTACACACAGTGGTTGTCACACACAACAGCACTGTTCCATCACACACAGGAGCACAGCTGATTTATCACACGTACAGTAGTACAGTTATCAAGTGAGGCACAGTGGCTGTAGCACGCAGCAGTTCTACAGTGGTGTCCCCTGTACAGGTTTCTGTACCAGCAGCTGGAGAAGTACGAACCTGGCCAACCTCATGACCTTCTTGAACCTGGCAGTAGTGGCCGACTGAAGGTCAAGGATGGCATCACCTTTCACCTCTACATCTCCACGGCACCTTGCGGAGATGGTGCTCTCTTTTCTCCCAGGTGAGAAGTGGCTGTTTATTAAAGCATGCTTTTTGTTTGTTTGTTTGTTTTGTTGTTCACTTCCTGGCGTAGCCAGAAAAGAAGTGTGTTCCCTTTTCTTGTACATGTATAGTTACATGATGTTACTGGAGCTTGCCAGTATATACCCCTGTCCTATGGGTATGGGAGATCTTTGTGTGCTTATATGTGAGAAGTAGGTGGGAAAGAAGCAGAAGATCCAGCCTTGGGTTACAAACGAGGTCTTAGATCTATGTGACAAGAGGCGGGAATTAAGAGGAAAGAAACACTCTAGTGACGAAGCCAGGATGCAGTACCAACAGGTGAACAGAGAAGTCAGGAAGAGGATGAAGACAGCCGAAGAAAATTGGATAGAGGAGCAGTGTGAAGCAATCGAGAAAGGCATGGAAGCAGGGACAGCAAAGAAGCCTACAACACACTCAAGACCCCTCAGTAAGACTAACCAGATAAGATCAGCGGTCATCGAAGATAAGGATGGCAAGCTACTGACAGAAAATGAAGAAGTCCTGAAGAGGTGGACAGAATACTGTGAGGGCCTCTACAGTTACCAGCTCAACCTGGACACATCCATTTTGCGGGACAACCAATGACCCGCAGAGAATGAGAACGATCTCCAAGTACTGAAGGAGGAGGTTTGAGGCCGCGATACAGAGTCTGAAGCCAGGGAAATCCCCAGGAGTGGACAATGTCCCAGCTGAGCTGGTGAAATATGGAGGGAAAGAGACCCAGAGAGGCATTAACAATGCTTTGTCAGAAGATCTGGACAGAAGTGGCCAACAGAGTGGACCCAGTCATTGGTGATTCCCTTACCCAGAAAAGACAACCTAAAACAATGCCAAAATGACAGGACTGTAAGTCTGATCAGCCACCCCAGCAAAGTCATGCTCCGCATCATCCTCAACCAACTGAAATCCAAGGCTGAGGAACTGCTATCAGAAGAACAAGCAGGTTTTAGAAGAGGGCGGAGCACTGTGGAACAAATTTTCAACTGCCGAGTCCTGATTGAAAAGCATCTACAACACCAAAAGGACCTCTTCCACACCTTCATTGACTTTAAGAAGGCATTCGACCGGTGTGGCACAAAGGCCTATGGCAGGTTCTCAGAGACTTCAACATTGATGAGAGGCTCGCCCGAGTCATCCAGGCCCTCTACAAACACTCCAGCAGCAAGTACTTCTCAGTAGCCAGCAGGGCCAGTTCTTCCCACCACAGTCGGAGTCAGGCAAGGGTGCCTACTATCTCCAGTCCTTTTCAACATCTTTCTGGAGAGAATCATGCAAGAGACCCTCGAAGAACACCACACCTCCATCAGCACTGGCGGCAGGCCGGTCTGCAACCTTCGTTTCGCAGACGGTATCGACCTCATGGGGGGCAGCAACACCGAGCTCCAGAATCTCACAAACAGACTTGTCACAAGAGCAAGTGCCTACGGCATGGAGGTCAGCACAGAGAAGTCAAAGGTCATGCACAGAGAAGTCAAAGGTCATGGTCAACAGCACGACTAACAGCAGTGCCAGCATAGCCATGAATGGTGAGCCCCTGGAAGAAGTGACCAGCTTCAGGTACTTGGGAGCAACCCTGTCCAAAGATGGCACCTGCACAGCAGAAATCCGAATCAGGATCAACTCCGCCGCATCAGCAGCGATGGCCAGACTGAACAGAGTGTGGAAGAGCAACATCAAATTCCACACAAAATTCTGGCTCTACAAGTCACAGTGGTCTCAATCCTCTTATATGGTTGCGAGACATGGACACGGATGGCCGAACCAGAAAGAAGAATCCAGGCGATTGAGACCAGGTGCCTGAGGAAACTACTCGCATCTCATACAAAGAACGCAAGACCAATGATTATGTGTGGAACCTGGTCACTAACCTTTGGGCCCCACGAACCACTTCTGGCAACTGTCAAACGACGGAAGATGGCATGGTTTGTCCACATCACTCGTCACAACACCCTCTCCAAAACCATCCTTCAAGGTACCGTTGAAGGAGGGGCGCAGACGAGGACGGCAGAGAAAGAGCTGGTCCGACAGTGTAAAGGACTGGACCAAAATGACCATGCCAGATCTCCTCAAGACAGCCACCAACAGAAGAGCCTGGAGAGAAACGGAGCTGCCTCTTCATGTCCCCCAACGACCCCAGCGGTAAGGGGATTGACTAACTGACTGATGTATGAGATGGATCATCTTACCAGCATGACCGTGTGTGTTGTGTGTAAGTTTTCCATTTCACAGAGGTTCTTTACTTAAAGCATTCTCATTTTTCTGTGCCTAAAGACAGAATGGTTCCTTAACTTTCTTGTGTTCAGGAAATATATATATTTTTTACTTGTCTCTGTTCTTTTAAAGTCAGTACTCTTGACAGTATATATTCATCTAAACATTTAATGTGGATGCAGCAATGTCAAAACCTTTTATTTAACAAAATTAAGGACTGACGTATAATCTTTTAGTATGTTTTTTTTTCTGATCATCCTTTAAGGAGACTTCCCAAGTAAAAAAAAAAAAAAAAAAAAAAAAAAAAAAAAAAAGGAAAATTCATATTTCGTTCTATTAGTGTTTCCCTTTGCATTAAATATTGTGCCTTTTTTTTTTCTACCTTTGATCTGTTAGTGACGATGATGATGATGATAATGACGACAAGTCTTATAACAATATAATGTTTGCAGGGATGTGGAATCTAACTCTGCAGAACTGGCTGACGTAGAGAGAAGAGAGAGCATCATCCAACGTTTACCAGCAATGTGCAAGGTCTGCTTCGGACCAAGATGGAAGGAGGTGGGTTCCTTGGGTTGGTTTGTGTATTTTTCTTGGCTCATCGTTTTCACTTTTTGACTGTGTAAATATCATGAATTCATGTTTGATATGTGTTTGTATTTTTTCCTCCGTTTATATCTATGTTTTTCATGGGCTGTGACATGTTTTTACAGTGAAATTTACAAGAGACCCAAATACAGCGGAATTATACCTGATATGTCTTAATTTAAAAAAAAAATTTTTTATAGCCAATTTCTTCTCAGTAGTAAAAACGTGTCACACAGAGTTACATAGAAGGATGTCTATAGTTGCATGCGTGGTATGATTATAGTAGGGAAAGGTATACATTGTATAGTAGGCAGGTCTGGAGGCCTTGTTAAAAATTCTGATGTGTGTATGTGTATTTATCAGGTGAGGGAACAATTCCTGTAGACACCAAAGACGTAACCATGCAGACGTGGGATGGGGTGGTCAGGGGCGAGCGACTCCGCACCATGTCCTGCACCGATAAGATCTGCCGCTGGAACGTCCTTGGACTTCAGGGGGCGCTGTTGTCACATTTTGTGGAGCCTGTGTATCTGGACTCTTTGACACTGGGTAATCATCGTCAATTTGTATTTCATTCACTGTTACGCATTTTGTGTGTGTGTGTGTGTGCGTGTGTTTTTGCAGCTGACATGTTTCATGTTCAGCTGCAGATCTCTCTGCATTGATAGCTGTGTAGAACCCTAGATAGAAAAGAAAGCAGAAAACCAGTTGTAAGGGAGTGACTGCAGTATATGCTTTCCACATAGAGAGTTGCCCATGTTTCATGGAAATTGCTGAGATGAGATAGTGAATCAAGAGTCTAGAGTACAAACGCAGTACAGTAGCCTGTGTTGATTGAAGATCTTGTAACCTTCTATGATTCTGCCCCAAGTTAACTCAAAGCCGTCATGGTAAAGTTTAAGCTTTGGTCCGTCCTTTGTACACAGCGATGTGCCAAAGCATAAGCATCAGTGGAAAGCTGTAGCCAGTGGAAACTGCACAGGCCATTTTGCTTGACCAGTCAGTTGTTTGCAGGTTTTTTTTTTCCAGTAGATTAGAAACTAGTTTTCTCTGCGATACAAGTTTGTACCAGATCAAAATGTTGCACTTTCCCATCATGGCAGTGAAGGGCTGTTCTCATTATGAAAGATAATTTCACTTGAGATAGGCGGATGATTAGACATTGAACATGGTTATGTGTTGATAAGGGAGATCACTGGAAAAGTCATTGAATCCTTCCCAGTGCGTTTGAACATATATCTTCGTACTTTTTAGAATTTAGTGACATAGCTGGGAAAATTTGCAGAAAGTGACATAAATGACCAGTCTGTGCTTGAATCTTAAAAGAACAAATTTTAAATAAATGTTAGCAAACCGCCCAGAGAAACGTGGACAAACGAGTCACAAGACAAAACACGACGCACGCATTTCGACCTCTTAGGTCTTCTTCAGTGAAGATACAAGCAAATAGGACAATGAAAGTGAATGAATTTGTCACTTAGCTTAGATCTCTTCAGTGCAAGGTAGGCAGGCGTTGAATTGATTCAAACTTAATAAACTTTTTAATCGGGTAAAATTTGTATACATTTGTCACTTTGGGTAACAAACTAAAAACAACCCTCCTGTTCTATCCTGATGTGTTCCACAGTACTTTCAGTATGTTTGCCATTGAATGTGCTTTGGGCTGCAGTAGAAACACTGAAAGTACAGCAAAGGTGGGTTACATCCTCTTCCTGGAGATGTGGCTTGGAATTGAACGAACCCCAGAGGTCTCTGTGTCAGGGTCCAGTGAACTCCTGTGAACTCTAGAACATGTATTGCCGAAGGGGTCTCTAGTCAGCTCTCCTACTATGTTGAAAGAGACATTTTGTTAGAAAATTCTTTCAGCACGTCCATCCGATTGATGGAGCAATTTGTCATGGCACTGGTAGCTGTGGATGTGGGAGAAACTGAAATGTACTGTTTCTTCATTCCCCCCCCCCCCCCCCCCCCCCCCCATCTCCCCATCCATCCCACCTCAACCTCTCCTACATGATTGGAAGAGATGGATACACAGAGGTAATGCTGGAGGGCTGTATCCAGGCAGTTTCTTGAAAGAGCAGACAGGCTTACTGCCTGCCAGAGTAAATCATGCTGTTGGTATACAACATGTACATCAGGTCATAGCTGTTAGTGAGTCCAAGCTTCGAAGGTTTTAGACAGTGTAGTATAAGTTTTCTTTGTCTGTCTTTTTTTTTTTTTCTTTTTTTGCATTACTTAATGTGTGCCATGACATTATTCTCAGCATTTTCTCCCACTGAGTTTTGAATCGAATCAGCTGTTTTGTTTGTCAGTTGGCCAGTCTTGCTTGAAAAAGGGTTAAAATAAACCGAAACATTGCAGTTACCTCGTGGGCGTTTTGTGGCTTCAATTTTTCATCTTCTCCATATCTCCTCACCTCAGGTTTCCTCTATGACCACGGGCACCTGTCGCGGGCGGTGTGCTGTCGCCTGGCCAAGGACGACCCCCAGCTGGCCTCCGACTTGCCCCAGGCTTCCACCTCAACCACCCATGGCTGGGCCGGGTCACGGCCTGCCAGCCGCTGAGGGAGACTCAGAAGACCAAGGCTTTCAGCATCAACTGGACCGTCGGTGACCAGAAAGCTGAGGTTCTGGACGGCACGCTCGGTCACTGCTACACTGCGTGAGTGGGGTAGTTGTTAAGGTGGTGTGTGTGCGTGTGTGTGTGTGTGTGTGTGTGTGTGTGTGTGTGTGTATGCGTGTGTGTGTGTGTGAAGACTTGGGATATGGATGGGTTTTATTCAGTGATGTTTCTGTATCTTTTCATTCTGACCTTTGTCTGTGAGGGGGGAAACAATGGGTTTCTGTATTTTTGAGTGTAGTAGGGTAAAAAGAGACTGAGACAGGATGCAGGTTTACCAAAAGCAAGCCAAAATACACATAGCATAAAAACAGTTTGTAAACGTAATGCATAAAGCACAGTGTGAAACAAACATTTTTTTTTTTTTTGGTGAATATATCTTCTTCAGACATTACAAAGAAAAAAAAAATATACACGCGAAAAAACAAAGTGCAAAGTAATGCTTATTTAATACAGTGTCAGCTCCAGTCTTAGTAGCAATTGCTTTATGCCTTTTTAATGTTCAGTTCTTGGTATTACATTAAGAAGACATATTTGTTAAGAAAATTTACTAGCCTGGTTCATATTGGCTATTAAATAAGTGTGACTGTGCGCCTTGTTCTTGTGTGTTGGTTTGTATTTTGGCCTCAGTGATGATTTAAGTTTTGTGTTTCTTTCTTTGTCTGATTTTACTTTTATGTATTTGACTCCATTTGAGTAAGAAAATTCTGGTATTTTAAAAAGATTCGTGCACAAACAATTACTGCAACAGCTTGACCGTTTTTTGTTGGTTCACAGAGTAGAAAAGCGTCTGTGCTCTCGCCTGGCCAAGCGGAGTCTGTACGACAGTTTCAAGGCGGTGGGCGCAGCACCTTGGACGCACTGACCTGCTCCAGGCACCCACCTACCACCACAACAAGGCGGCCGCTCAGTCGTTCCAGGAGGCCAAGGCGGCCATGATCAAAAAGTTCCAGCAGATGGGGTGCGGCTGGGTGAAGAAGCCTGTGGAGGAGGAGATGTTTTCTTAGGGAGGATCCCAGTCCATCAGCTGTACTACTTGCACACAGAGCCCTCGGATACCCCTGCCTTCCCTTGATAAAAGCCGTGTCCTTAGCTCTTTGCGTTGCATTGTTGAAAGCCGTGTCCTGTTCCCTTGGCATTGTCAGCAGTCGGCTGTTCAAAGTTGTGCCTGTGGTCTTTCGAGTTTATCACAAGGAGGCTCCAAACGCTTTGTCCTCAGCTTTCTGGTCTTTTCTGAGAGGAATCATCGATAGTTTAGCTTCTAGTCTTGGGTGTTTTTGTCTAGGGTACATCAGTCACTTTAGCTTGCAGCTTTTTGCTCAGTGGCAAGGGAAAACTCTTCTAGCATGTAATTTTTTCTACATGGAATTGTTGAAAACTCTACTGTTTCATAAAACGATGGGAATAATTCAACTATTCAAACAAGATAAAGCAACGTTATTGCTTAAAAGTCAAAACCAGTCATTTAAAAAATTGCACTGTCCTAAACAATTACTATTTTCTATATAAAGCAGTGAGCATGACATAACCGGTAAAATGCAAACAAATAACTTTGCTTGCATGTGACGAACCAAAATTCTTACTCAAAGCTCAGTTTTGAAAGGGATATTGAGTTTTATGAAGCAAGTCGTTCACAAAAAAAAAAAAAAAAAAAAAAAAATGCCAGGTTTGTTGAAGTGTGAATCACAGTCGGCAGATAGTTCAACTTCACAGGCTATGAGTCTGAAGTAAGGAAAAAAAAAAAAAACAAACAAACAAATCGGTGAATAAACAAAGAAAGATTTTTCAAATATTGATTTAAAAAGAGTGAAATAGTACACATCTCTGATGGTAACAAAGTTTTATTGACAGCGAGACTTGTCACTGAACTGAAACTGGTCTGTCGGCAGTGCTGTCACGCGCATTGCTGATGTTTTTCATTTTGAATTAATTTTAAACACCAAAGTTTGTGAGATACAGTCCCTTGAATCAAACAGAATTTACATCTGAAATGCTTTTTCAAAGTTTATTTGCCCTTTTTTAAAAATTTATTTACAAGAATTGGAGAAATCAATGAATTGATGTAGGTTTGGCTTTTCCAGCTTTCGTCTACATTCAAAACTAAACCAAGTCATCACTATTTATGATCAAAATGATTGTAGACAATTATGAAATTTTCTCTGAAATATCCAGTTGAACACAGTAATTCTTTTTTTTTTTCCAGTGTTTTCAGGTTAATCTTGGTTGGTCTTCATTTTCAGATTCAAATTGATATGGTTTTGTCAAAAACTTCAAGTGGGCAACTGACTGAACTCTATCAGAAAGGTTTGTCGGATGTCGATTTTCAAAATTTTTTGGGGTGCATAATAGATAGTAAATCTGTATCTGTACAATAAAATGCATACAAATTATACCTACAGGCTTCAGTTTCCAGACATGAACAGAATTTTGTTGATGTAAATTTTAAACACGAGATCAAAATTTTGTTGGTAAAAAAATCTTAACATTCTTGTTTAAGGACAGAATGATCCTGCATCAGAAATTATATTACATTTGCTTTGAGTTTTCAGTCACATGTTCTGAACTGTATTTCTGTGTGCACTAACATTCCTCAGTGTATGTTTGGACGCTTATTTTCATGAACAAAATTGAATACAATCAACGTTAACTAACCTATATGGCACAAACTGTTGGCTAAACTCTTATTGTACTTGTACTCTGTGCTTTAATGCTTAGGCCGTTGTATATATTGTGGCTGGCTGGTTGCTGTTATTTCTGATTCCTCTCTATACTGAAGCTGATGAGTCCCGGGGCACAGGTTTCTAGAACGGCCGACATGATGCTGGCAGCTCACCTCTGCAATGGGAGCAGTCGACCTGTGTGCAAGTAGAATAGCTGAATGTTTGGATTCTGACCAAAGAAAAACGTCTTTGGTATGCCTGAACCAAGAAAAAACGAGAACCTCTATACACAGAAATGGGTAGTCAGACCACCCTAGAGAAAAAAAAAAAAAAGACTTCACTAAATTTAAAAAAGAAGTAAATAGACCGTAAACCAGTGGTGGTTGATGGGGAGAGGGAAAAAAGCACAGTGGTTGAGTCAAAGAAAGGAATAAAGAGTGAGAGGTAGCGGTTTGAGAGAATGTGGTTGATGTTACGTCATAGAGGTGCCAACCTTCACATAATGTCTGCTCAATGGAATTTTGTATGGCAGACTCAAAGATGTCCTGCAATGAGGCCAGAAAAAAAGTTTGCTCTGTACATATGGCAAGTCTGTCTTCAGAGAGAGCATCCATCCAGATTTCAGAGAGGCATGTTGTGATGAGAGTTCCATGATATAACTTAGTTGTCACAACTTGCTTGTATGAAATATGGGCTGTTCTCCCAGGAGTGAGCCAGCTGCCACAGTACAGAGCCACCCCTTATTCCCCGTGCGTGTGTGTTTATTGCTCCATACTTTCCGTGCCATGCATGCTTTGAAATGTTAAAGGGTTGGCACCTCGGACCTGCATTAGTAGGTTGCACATCTCTTTATGAGCCCAGTGGCGTGCAAGGAAGGAAAGAACTCGGTGAAGAAAAGAGTGGAAACTGGATTCAATGGTTCATGAATGTTCCTTTTCCATTTTTTAAAAAATAGGTGTGTTGATTCAGTCAGCTTTTGAGTGAAAGCAAGTAACGGTCAAACAGCATGGAGATTTATTTCTTTATGTGTGTGTGTGTGTGTGCATGTGCAAGTGTGTGCACGCGCCAATCATTTGGGAGCAGAATCATTTTGCTACTGTCAGAAATGACCCGTGATAGTTCACCCGTGTATATTTCAGGCAAGTTTTTGGATGTATATGGAGGGTACTCTCCTGCTCTACCCCAACAAAAATATGATTGAGTGCATGCATACATACATGTGCACACACATGCGCTAAGTGAGTGAGGTATGTCCGGCGCGGCGTTTTTTGGTTTTGTTTTTTAACTTTATTTGATTAAGGAAGAAGAAAAAAAATTTTTTTTTTTTGTTTTTTTAACTTTATTTGATTAAGGAAGAAAAGAAAAAAAACCTTTTTCCCCCTTTATTTGATTGAGGAAGAAAAAAAAAAAAAAAAAAAAACTTTTTCTCCTTTACTTTATTTGATTGAGGAAGAAAAGAAAAACTTTTTTCTTTCCTTTACTTTATTTGATTGTGGAAGAAAAAACTTTTTTTCTGTTACTTTTATTTGTTGATTATGGAAGAAAAGAAAAAGGAGCAGAGAGCAACAATTTTTGGAGGGTAATGTAAGATGCTGGTAATGAATATACATACTGCCGGGACAGCTATGGTGGACTTGTGCAACATTTTCAGATCTCAAAATTTTGCCTCATCATTTATTCCATTTTATCACCGTTTTCCTAAAATGTTGGGTTTTTTTCTGCCACCCCCCCCTCTTCCCCCCCCCCATCCCCATGCTGTTTTTTTTTTTTTCTTTTTTTCCTATTTCTTCATTTCTTAAGGTTCTTTTGCACTTAAATTCTGAACGTTCTTTTGCGCATATGCATTTGTTTTTAAATTGTAATATTAGCTTTTTTTTTTTTTACTTATTTTCAGTTGATTTTCATATGTCTTTCTGTAAAATTCATATTCTTTTTTTGTTTGTTCATTGTTCAAATAAAACACTTTTGCACTGTGTCAGAAAAACAGACATGTACAGTTTTCATGTGTCAGTCACTTTCATGCTTAACTTTGAATTTCCAGGCATGAAGTTTTTGTTAATCATGCATCACTATAACCTGTACCGAAACATTGTCATGAATTTTCCATAGCAGCATGAGGCGGCAACAATTTTGATCTGAAAATATTGAGCATGTCGGTTATTACCGAGTAAATGGCTATTGTTTTTGACTCAACCAATTTGGATGGATTCCGTCTGTTAAAGGAGAATGGCTAGATCTGAAGAATAGTTTCAGAAAAAAGGACACGAGTTTATGGCAGTGATTTTACACAGTGCTGTCGTTTGTTGCCTCTTTATGCAGAGGCAACACCAACGAAAAGCGTTTGTTTGCTTTGAAGCAAAGCGGTTGGCACTGTGTTTTCCTCCTCTGTTTAAATCAACCACCACTGTATATATTTTGCCCACACACACTGAATGTGGGCATTGGTCTTTGTCCAAAAAAAGGAAAAACATGAAGAATCCAAACTGGATGTTGTTCATGTGAACTAGGAACGAACAGTTTTTCCGTGTCCATCAGAAATGTGAACAACCATGGAAGTCAGGGGGCAAGTTGCAGTGTGAAAAAGTTAACCAAGTAATACCGAAGGGAAGAGAAGTAAAAGGTGTCTGTATGAAAATGAAATGGTCTTCTCGTGATTGCTTATAGCCACACTGTTAGAAAAGGTTACAGCCACAAGACTCGAAACAGAGAAAGCTAAGCACCTGATTTCCCTCTCATAAGCAGTGGTTGTGTTGTGAACACCACAAGACAACAGTAATCAGACTTGTGTTGAAATCCTTGGTCCAGTAGAAGCAACTCGGCACATACTGCATGGTCGTAATGATGTCAAGACTACGTGCTTAGGGCACCAATTAAATCAGGAGGACATTGCCTTGTCTCAGCTACCATCTGTTGTATCGGACTTGCAAAGCTTGTGATTTTTTTTTTCATCACAGCTTTTCAGTGGCTTTGTGGCTGTAACCGACACTGACATGGCATAGCAATTGCTTAGCAGAGCCTGATGTTCTCATGCTTTCCCCAAATAATGGTGGATGTCTTTAGTGTATTGGTTTTTTACTTGCTACTGCCTTCCCCGGCTTGTTCATATTGTGATGGACAAGGAAACCATGTGGATGCATGAAGGCCTGGGAAGTGGTTCCCAACTGGCATTCTGATGCAAGACAAAAAAAAAAAAAAGAAAAAAGAAAAAAAAAATGCGGTGCCTTAAAGAAACGCACTGCTTTACTGGCAGTGATGAAGTTCAGAACCTTGAGATGAAGGTATGAAACTGGTCAGACCCAGTGAAGCACCATTGTCTTATCGACATCAATGCGTTACTGCGCGTTATGGACCTGTAACTATCAACATAATTGGATCTTGCAGGTTGACTGTATAGTTTAATGCACTGCCAGATGTGATATCTAGCTTTCCTTGGGCAAATTGTATTTGTAATGTGGTGGGGTTTTTTTTTTCCCTTTTCTTTTCTTAAAATTGATTGCTGTGTACAGGTAATTGCTGTTTGGAGATACTAAGACTTTGAATCATGTCAACATGAATGAAATACCCGTTGTGCTGTGGATGAGATATCCGATTTGCAGCGATTTTTCCCACAGCTCAGTTCGGTTTTGTTTGTGTGGTTTTTTTTTTTTTTTTAAAAGCATTCAGATGAGATGTGTCTGTGAACCTGAATGTTATGAGCAACATTCGCACCATGCTGTATACAAAATACATGTCGTGCCATGTCTGTCAACATTGTAAGCAGAGAACATTTGATTTGGTATTATATTATTATGCAGTAACATTATAGACAGAAATGGTTATTTGCTATTATTATTGTACAGACAGTGACCTAGTAGACAGAAATGCTCACTTGGTGTTATTTTGCTGACAATGACATGGACAGATTTAACTAGTCTGCTAATCGTCTCTCCCTTGTCTTGTCATGTCGGCTCCTGTCCGTCCGCTTACCCCCACCCACTCGCCTGTTCACTCAATCCAACCCCCTTTCCACTCTCTTTTCACCCCATTACAAACCTAGCATGTGTGACATACTTCGTCTTCCCAGATTTTGGAATTCAGTTTACAGTGGTGGAATGGCTGTGAAAAGATAGTTAACTAATCATAGCTGTACTCCTTGGACGATGGGCAAGACCCATTGGGACATTGACAGCAAAATGTCTGGCACTTCTTGTGGAGAATACATACTCCTGTTCCTGGATTCATTTTAAGAAATCTTGCACCCACATGAAATCCCATCACCAACTTTCGGAAGAGAGGGCCATTTTGACCATTTGTGTAGATGTGTATTAACAAAGCATATATCGTCCATAAACCTCAAAGGAATGAACGAAAGTTAGAGTGACATATTCAGCTAAATAACAAGAGCAACAAACGGTTAGCGCTAGCTTTTCTATTGGCTCTACCCTGGCATTGTGTTAAACATGAGTGTGGTCTGTAAAGCGCTTAGAACTGCCAAGGATAGGCGCCATATAAATATGATTATGATTATGAAACGGTATTAAGAGAGTTGTGCTAAGTAGAAGAAACATTGCTTACCATTTTTAGTGCTCTAGAAGACGAGCTTTCTAGTTATGTGGTATGTGGGTCAGTGTTTCCCCTTTGGGAGATGTATTCTCTTCACAATTTAAATGAAATATATTTTCAAGTGTATTTTTGTGCCTGTTTCAATGTTAAGTTGCAGTATAACCTCCTGTGCATTTTCTATTCTTACGTCGATGCGTTTATGAATGTTAAATCAAAGTGCACCTAATTTTGTTCTTTAAATATCTTTTATAGTATATATCTTTTTGCATCATTTCTTTTCTCCATAACAAAATCATGACCGAAACATTTTTGTGTCCTTGAAAATGCCATGTATAGATTTCATTGCGTAAGCACAATTACCATCAGTCAGCGTTTTTTTTTTTTTTATTATATTGGTCAACAAAAAATCTGTCACATCCATCCAAAATGCTTCATCCAGTAAAAGATGCAACATAATTATCTGGCTCTCGATTTCTTAAAAATGGTAAAAGGAGCCACTTTGATTGTAAGCATCAGTTAAAATCTAAAGAGATCATACAGCCCTTTCAATAGTTGGGAGTTAGCGTGGTTTCAGAAAACACACACTTTGTGGATTCTACAGCAGTGGTATGATTGCTTTTCGCTCACCTGGTAATGTCAACCATTCCACTCCATTAGTAGCCAGATATTCAGGTTTCAAAATATCCTGTCAGAGTGTAATCGAGAAGAAAAAAAGAGAGGTTTGTATGACAAGTAAACAAAGTTACATATGTATGTGAATTTGAGACTAGCAGCTCACTTTCTCTAGCATCTATGCGCACGCACACACACACACACACACACACACACACACACACAGCTTGCTGAGATCGTGTCTTTTATTAATAGACAAGTTGGATATTTGTTTGGTTTTTCTTTTTTTAAAATCTTCTGAGAATCCTCAAAGACATTTATTATTTGTTATAACAAGTTTGTTCAATCAGTATCAATTCTGTGCTGTTATATTTAAATGTAGATGCAGACCTGATTACAAGAGTTAAGTGCCACAGCGAATTCTGCTTATAATTATAATTGTTATAATGTTACCTGAAATCTTCTTCATATACGCTGCACATTTTGTTTAGCAGAATGATTTCAGTGTTCTGTACATACATTTTGTGAAATTAAGATGAATATGGTCAGTGATAAAAAAGAAGAAAAGTTTGAAAAGCTCAAGTGGTAATTGAACGTGTGGATATTAACTGCAGCTTTATCTCACGGTTACAAAATGCCATGACCGGTATGGCAATAAGCAATGATTGTAGTTAACTACAGAGTGTGAAATCTCATTCTACCTACATCATCCGCAATGATTCACAATGTTTAAGCAAGGAATGGGTCAACAGGCTTCAATTATAAGTGTAACTGGCAAGAGAGAATTAACATTCTCCCCAAATTATATGGGTCAGACATTCAAGAATGTTCTAATGTCGTTGAAAAAGAAGTGGCTGTGGACATCAAAGTAGCCTTGAAATTGAGAAAGCTGTTGGCATTTTCATTCGCGCGCACACACACACACACACACAAGTCACACCAGCTTGCTGAGATCATGTCTTTTATTTCAATTCATGCAAATGTTACATATGCTATCTCTTATGCTTTAATTCTTAGCTGGGCATTAAAATATGTTGTAAAATTAGAATGGACCACTGGCTCTCAGTAGCAAATTTTTATCATATGATATATCTGTATATGGTATCCCATGACAACATAACAGGTTTAGTACTGTAATGTTTATATAATTTTGTTGGAATTGGTTGGGGTTTTTTTTCAATGGTATTTACACTTCTTTGTGCATCCCTCCATTTGTTCTAACATGAGGCTTTGATCCCCTTTCTACCGAGCAACTCTATCCAAAGCTAACCACAAAGGCCCAGTCTCTATCCATGCCATAAGCAGAAGTTTAGCAAATAATTTTTCAAGCAGTAAAATCATGGCGATGACGTATATTTGGCTATAATAAAATGTGAGACTTGAATGAAGAAATTATGTGATGTAGCACCAATGTTAACACAAAAAATGTATGCAAAAGACTATTAAGGAGAAATTGTATGTTGCAGTACCAGTATTAGCACAGGTATGCAATAGACTGATATGAGGAAATCGTTGTATTTAACAAAAAGTATGTAACCAAATCTGAAATGATGATGTGCCTAAAAGTGTAAACTTGATTGAAAAAAAAAAACGGCTCCTTTTGAGTGGATAAATAAACCTGTTTGTGACTTCCAGATCCATGTATCAAAGTAATTGAAGCTTTCCATTAAATCAGTGCATTACTTTTCTGTAAAATAAGAAATTCACTTTTGCCATACCCATTTTCGTCTTTGCAATGTGAATGTGCATGTTTGGATCCCGTCTTTACATGTCTGCGCGTAATTCAGCAGGTTAACTTGACTGTGTAAATCTTCACGTTTTTGGAAGATTCTCAACGTTTCTAAGTGAGCAGGATAACTCGACTGTAAATCTTCAAATTTTTGAAAGATTCTCAACGCTTCTAAGTGAGCAGGATAACTCGACTGTAAATCTTCAAATTTTTGAAAGATTCTCAACGCTTCAAAGTGAGCACGATAACTCGACTGTAAATCTTCAAATTCTTGGAAGATTCTCGCCGTTTCTAAGGCGTTTGTTTTCAGCAGGGTCCGTTGTTTACCAGTCTCTTTTTTCTCATCATTAACATTGCAAAATAGGGCATTTTTCAACATTTTCGTCATTTTCCACTGCATCAATAGCTACAAACTTGTAAAAGTTGTGGTGTGAATCTGTATTATGACATGGAAAGTGTGTGATGTATATGAGAAAGAGACAGAATACACTTGAAACACTGATGCTTCTTTTTTCTTTCATTTAACAACTTACTATATTAACAGTAAACCAACACTTTCACGCGCTGGGAGTCTGCACCCACTTTGCAAGATATTTCAATGTCTAGTTCACAAATATACATGTACCCTGTTTTAAACATTTTGTACAGTCAAAGAACAAAGACATAATTCTCTTCCCATAATTGATAAACAGCAGCAAAATCAGAAAACATCAGATCAAAAGACAAACTGACATATTCCCTTTTTTTTCTTCATTGCTTGCTTGCCGTTGTCCATGAGTTTGCCAATTGTGTCTTATGGGATACATACAAATGTTTCATCACATTAATTTCTGATTTGTCTGAAGTTAACAATATAGTACACTGTTATTAAAAAAAGACAATGAGCAACAACAACTGCATGAACAATTTTTGCAAAACAGAGAATGCATGTGTTCTTAAAATAATCTGAGAGAGTGCATGATGAATGCACATACGTGCGCATGCATTCTACACGGATGAATACCTGGTACAGTTGGAGTTAAAGATGGCACCTCATATCAGCACTATTTCACAAAACAGTTTGTGTTGTGAGACTCAAGAGTCATATATACAACATGAAATACATATTCATTTCACTTCAAATCAACACGGTCAGGTAGCAGGTAAAGACTGAGTGATGCAGACAAAAGGCAGAGGAGAGACGGTCACACTAGCAAAATTTACCACTTCTAACTTGTACAACTTGTCAGTTCACAGATGAAACTATTAGCATTTTCTTTTACGTGGAGAAGTAAAAGGATGGGAGGGAGGGGGGGTCGAAGACAAATGAGAAGAATGAACAAAAATCAGAAACAAAGGAAACAAGCTTTTTTTTTTTTTTTTTTTTTTTAACCAATGAAAGAATACAACCAAAAGAAGAAAAAAGGGGTGGGGGGTTGGAGATGGTGGATGTGAAGATGCACCATGATCCGCACACAACTAAGTCAACACTGTGCACCAATTTTTCACCAACATGTTGCACTTCTTAAGATTCAGCGATGCATGCGTTCCTTATTCATCACAAAGCTTGCATGATTCATCTTTTTTTCTTTTTTTTTTTTTTTTTGTTGTTGTTGTTGCAAAAACTACACTTCCTTTTCCACTCAGTAAATCGCCAATCCGGAATCTCCTCCACTTTCTTTTCTAATTTTATTTCTGCTTTTCTAATTCAATTTCTTAACCCCTTGAAAGCAACTGACAATTATTCTGGTCAGTGAGAGACTGCAACATCCTTGTGATGGCAGTAAGAGAGAGAGAGAGAGATAATGCTGCTTACAGCCCAGCCAACCGCGAAGGGCCATACCAGGGCTTGTTCACAGTCGAGTCTCAAAACAGATTTTAGAAAAATATACACACAACTCGTTAAAACACATTTTTTTTAAAAACATACTGACATCATGCAAATGAGAGACAAAGAATGTTATTTATAGCCCAGCTGACTGCAAGGGGCGGTATCAGGGCTGTCACGATGTTGGAAGTTGACTCTCATGTAAGTCCCAACACTCTATATAAGAGCATGTTGTAAAGTGAGTGGAGCATAACACAGACTGCATCATGGAGCTTCTTCCACTTTTAAAGCATATGAGCGAGTGTAAAAGGAGTAACTGTTGTGCAAACATCACAAGACTGTTTCTTCTTTAGAGAACTGTTGTATAATGGAAACTACTTTGCGTTAGGTCTAATCTGGATGCACATATGAATCAAGAAAAAACAAAAATGGTTGATCTCGTGTACGTCTTTTTAAGAAAGCTGAGAACCTGGGCTATCCACGTTAACAACCCACGAACAACAACAATAAAACATGGTGTCAAAAGTGAGGTAAGGTAAGGTAAGGTAAGGTAATGTTGCTTATAGCCCAGCCGACCGCAAAGAAGTGGGATACAAGTAAGTTTCTATGACATTATTCTGATGCTCTCTCATCAAAATGGCATTCAAACCACCTCATGAATTTGACTTCATGCAACCGGCTTCGTGGCCGTTACGGAAGGAGCATTTCTGCTGATACAGACTCGCAACGGAACTAAACAAGAAAGATGGAGAGATTCAAGTCTCATCTCTTTTGTATGCCATGGGGAGTGAAGCAGTTCGCATTTTTTCCACTCTCACGTTTGAAAATCGAGTACGCACAAAGAGAGACTTTAACACAGTGCTAGCAGCATTTGATGCACATTTTGTGCCAGCAAGAAAAATAATTCATGTGTGTGCAAAATTCCATCGTCGCAATCAGAAACCTGACAAGAGCATTGAGCAGTATGTTCGTTGTAGGCATGAGTTAGCAGACAGTCCAGTTTCATCTGAAAGAAGAAGTAATTAAAAAACAATTTCAGCAGTTCAGGGTGCTTTAAATGACTGACAGGTATCAACTTCCTCTTCAATCCACACATCATAAGAATTGCATCAGTCTTGGCTGTGACAATCCCCCTTTAGGACAGGGAGGCACAAAGGGTTGTAGGCCTTCATGAACAAAAATCCAACAATCTCAGTTGCATTTGTCTGATAAGGAATACTGTACGGATCTTCTAAGCAAAGAATTCATGAAAATTCAAACAATGTACTGCTACGTAAACAACAAAATTGTCACTTTGGTTAAAGTTACAAGATAATTATTTCTACAGGTTTTTGTAAGTGAAGCATATGAGGAACGCAACTGCTTTTTGAAGTGAAGTGAACAAGGAACACATTGCAAATTTTGTTTGTTTTGTTTTTGTTTTGGGGGGGGGGGGGGGGGGGGGGGGGGAAGGGGCAGGGGAGGAACTCTGTAGAAAAGTAACAGAGTAGAATGTAGTGATTTTTTTTTTTTTTGTAATTAAATCTGCTGATCTTAGATCCAGATAAGATAAGATAATGTTGCTTATAGCCCAGCTGACCGTAAAGAGCCATATCAGGGCTGTCACCACGTTAAAAATCAACTCGCATGTCTTTCATTCACACTTAGATCCAGAGGTGGTGTGTATCTTGTGTAATTTATTAACATTAAAAGATATGTTGTTTTTACATTTCAAGACTGTCGGTGACCTGTGAGATTTGCAAACAATCCTATACAATATCATTCTCATATGACGCTGAGACATTTATCTATCTTTAATTTGATTCAAGTTGCACACTGCACACCCTCAATTTCATATGTGCTTGTCAAGCAAAAAAAAACCAAACAAACAAGGGGAAAAATAAAAAAAAAACAGACACACCTTCCCCTAAAAAAGGTTCATTCCAAACATGCTAGCTACAGCATAAAACGAGATCTATCTTTCACAAAAAAAAAAAAAAAAAAAAAAAAAAAAAAAAAAAAAAAATGGATCAAATGAAAACTTATTTACCCTCTTTCAAAAAACTCAAGATCACAAGCAGTGGAGTGTCTTTGAACAAGGTCTTGATGTTGACTGCTGCGAAGGGCTAGTGTCCAAACGCCATTTAAATCCAAACACTGTAAGAACATGCTTGACAGTGTGTGGCTCATCACAAGGTATCATGGATGACCTTCCTCAACTTTTCAGCGATCTATAAGAACCGCTGCTTTTCATTCATAGTTTTTAATCACTATAGCCAGCCTACCTCTCGAGGCCTTTCCAAGGCTGTCCAACTCATAGGTGAAAAAATGTCACATAGTAAGGTAAGGTAATGTTGCTTATAGCCCAGCCAACCGCAAAGGGCCATATCAGGGCTGTCACCATGTTAAAATCAACTGACAAATCATTCATTCACACAACTCTTTAGCATACATCTTCTAAAAAAAAAAACGCCCAAAATTGGTTTAAAAAAAACTTTCCACTGTAAAAAAAAATGTCACATCCTTAACAGATCAGATCAAAAAAAAAAAAAAAAAAAAAAAAAAAAAAAAAAAAAAAAAAAAAAGGAAAAGAAAAGCTAGTCATGACATGGTAGCTAAACTACTGACATTCTCATGCCATGTGGTGGCTGAGGAGAAGACTAGGCTGTGCTGAGAGCACTAGCCACACACCTTGATTTCTCGCACCCTGATTAGAACAATAGGAATGTAAGAAAATTACAAAAAAAAAAAATGTTTAAATGAAACCTGAAAAAAGCCATGTAGGCAAAGCAGAGGTGTTTACCATCATGACTGCCCATATTTGTCCCACAATATTAAAGAAAGGCAGGAATGAAAAAAAAAAGGTGGTAATGACACAGAAATATGATTTTCACACTGTTTATTCTGTGAACCAAAAATCCCTCGGTAACGTAGCGGCTGTAGCGTAAGTGACATAACTACTAGAATGTCATCCTTGTCTCTTGTGTGTCATGCACAGTAAAAGAGCGTTGCCCTGCTCAAACTGGAACTTGGCCATCTTGGAAATATGTGCTGTGTGGATGTATGTACTACGCCTTAGCTACCAACATAACCACCATGAACACCCTGACATAATATGGTGTCAGAAGTAGAACTACTAAACTGACAGAGAACAGCAGGTTGTGTCAAGATGTCCAAACCGCCTGAACAGTTCCCAGTTTCATCAACCACAGTCATGGACTTACTGGAAACAAGGGTGGGATAGGTTTTGTGTCACAGCTAGGATAAGATAAGATAATGTTGCTTATAGCCCAGCTGACCTCAAAGGGCCATATCAGGGCTGTCACCACGTTAAAATCAACTCACAGGTCATTCATTCACACAATTCTTTAAAATACATCATCTAAAAACTCAACCAAAACTTTGTTAAAAATCTTCTTTCCACTGTAAAATCTCAGATCACAGCTAGGATCGACAAAGAATTGCAAAGTTATCACGTCAGATCATCAATGTATACTACAGGGTTCCCATAGTCCTTAAAAGTCCTTAATTTGGGGGGCATACTTTTCAAGCCCTGAAAGTCCTTAAAAATCAGGCTTTTGCTGAAGGGTCCTTTAGAAGTCCTTAAATTTTGTTAGTGCATATGGTTTTTAAAAGTCTGTAAAATCTCGTGTTTGTTAAAAAAAAAAAAAAATAAATAAAAAAAAAAACCCTTGATATTGAATTGAAAAAAAAGAAAAAGGAAGTCCAAGTCAGAGTTAAATCGACGATCTCACCGACACGTCGTCTGCTATAGGTCAAAACACCAGAGTTATTGGCCTTCATGATGCATGCGCGTATGTGATAGAATGTTACATCATTTTGAAACTGAGAAGTTCAGAATGCCAGGGAAGTGTTTGTTTAACATGGTTTGGCTGGAAAAAAAAAAAAAAAAAAAGTACAAAGAACGTCTGCAGGCAGACCCAGGTGGAGACGGAAACCAGGCCTTTTGCCACATTTGCAAGAAGATCATAGACATTCGTTCAATGGGAGAATCCGCTGTAAATACCCATGGGAAAGGAAAAAAAAAAAACACCGTGACCTGATGAAGGCTTCACATTCTGCAGTTCGCGTTTCTGCAGTTTGTGTTTTGAGTTATTTTACAAAAAATTCTACAACGAGCAATCAGCCCATAACTTCTAGCAGTTCACTGTCCTGCAGTTCATCAACCAACAGTTCTGCTCCAACTCAGATGTCGGTGAACAGCCTGAGCTGTACTAAAACAGAGGCAATAAAAAGCTGAAATACTGCGGACTTTAAAAGTACTGACAAGTCACTACAGCTTTCATTCATGTGAAGGCAGTTCACATCTGTTCCAGCGAATTATCTCAGACAGTGCAGCTGCCAAACAGTTTCAGTGTGGAGAAAAGAAAAACTGCATATCCGGCAGCGTTTGGCGTTGCTCCCTACCTCCAGTCTGTGTTGAAACAGAAAATAAGAAGTGAGTCAGCATATGTGTTGCTCTTTGATGAAAGCTTGAACAAAGAATTGCAGAAAATGCAAATGGATATTCATATCCGTTTTCTGGGACAATGATAGAGTTCACTCTCATTTTTTACAATCGGAGTTCATGGGACATGCAGCAGCTACTGACGTTTGCGAACATCTTGAACCACTTGCTGAAGAGCTGGGTTACAAGAAGTTAGTGCAGCTGTCCACGGATGGACCGAATGTGAACTGGAAGGTTTTCAACAATCTTCAGGATCAAGTGGAAAAACGCGCACTGCAGGCCGTAGACTGTTGCAGACTGGATCCTGTGGGCTGCACACTTTGCACAATGCTTTCAGAGCAGGATGTACGACAGCTCAGAGCTGACTGGGACATTGAAGGCTTTCCCTCCAGCCTGTAATACTATTCCATGATGAATTTTGTCACCATCACTGGGAGCAGCATGTTTCGTCTGAAGTTTTGCAAACACAGGTATGTTATCGATATCATGTTAACGGTAATAATGAAATATATGAGTGTTTTTATGTGTGATATAATACATGTCAGTATCGTGTGCTTGCCTGTGAATGTGCATTCGCAAGTGCATGAGTTTGTGTGTATATGCTTTTGAAACATCAATTACTGTAAGTATGTGTGTGTTGTGTGCGTGTGCGTGTGTGTGTGTGTGTGGAGACTGTGTTTGAAATCCAAGTATTACGTTTTTGTTAGAGCATATTATATTTGAATTTCTGTGTTTATACATCATTATGTGCATGGATGTATACATGTGTGTGTGTGTGTGTGTGTGTGTGTGTGTGTGTGTGTGTGTGAGAGAGTGTGTGTGTGACTGTTTGTGTCAGTCCTTATTCATAAAGTGTGTGGGTATGTTTTCAGACCTGTGCACTGAACAATTTTTGCGTATAATCTCACAAAATTCAATACAGCTATATGATTGTATGTTAGAAAACTGAATTGTATGAAATTTTGATCACCGAGCTCTCGAAAATGTGCTAAACACATAATCCGGCCCAGTCCAAGAGTCTGGTCCAACTTTCAAATGTTCCTATGGCGCATGCGCACTTCCTTCCTCCATGAATGCATATCAACTTGGCTTCTCGTTCAGCTTCAACTCACGACCATGAAACACACTATGAAATTCAGATTCATTGGTGGAAGCTGTGGTCAAAACGACAAAGAAACACGAACAGAATTACAAACCAGCCTATCACACAGTTTTCAAGTTCATTACTGTGTCACAGAAGCACGACACGTTCGCACACAGCATCACATCGACTGCTCACAGTGGTCATTTTGACATTCAGCGGCACATCGATAGCAAAAGTCACAAGGGAAACAGTGATTCTGGAAAATGGTCGGCTATGAACATTCAAAGCTTTTTTGTGAAGTCGAGTTCTGCTGGCAGTTCTTCTGATGAGAGACTGAACATCAAACTACTCATGCAGGGGACAAAAACTCCAACAAAATCCTCCAAGGGAGCACACTGTCCAATGAAACTGTTGAAAGTCTTCTCATCCTGAAGGATGATGACCGTTCTTCATAGATGCAGTTCACTAATCACAGCCTCTCAACTGACAATTTAAAAGAGCTGAAATCACCAAAATCTGAAATAAAATTCACATCATAATTATTATGTTTTCAGAAAGAAGGCTTAGCTTATCAACAGACAGTGAAAAAGTGCCCACATTAGCATATGAAAGAAATAGATTGCATCAAGATTTTTTTTTCAGTTATGTCCGTCAGTATAGTAAAAAGTTAAGAGACAATTATTTAAAAGTGTTGCCAAAAAAATTCACACCAGTTAATGTTCTTGTTAATTTTCTGAGCAAAGGCTTTTGCCCATTAGACGACACTGGAAAGAAACTCGGATAAGTTTGGCAATCATTGATTGTTAATGAAGCCACTTTAATGCCTTTCATGAAAATGCATCTTTTATAATAATAAATTTTCAGTGTTTTTAATGTCTTGAATGCATTCAGTATTGTTTCCTAGGCAATTACTTTGCGCTGCAAAAGCTTACACATTTTACACACAATCATACACTTTTAACTCAAAACCTACACATAGAATTTCTGTGGGGTAACCAGGTCTGTGTTTTCCATCTGAATATTCATGATGGAGAGTTTATAAAAATGGGAAGTGTGTTCTGGCTGGTGGTTGGAGAATATGAGGCGGCTGAGCGTGCTCTGTTGGTGATGCCCAACCTGGTTGCCTATGGTACCTCTGCCAAGTTGAAGACAGTGACTGAGCCATCCAACGTGTCCTTCATGGTGGTGCAGAAGGCTGTGCAAGACCCTTGATTATAGCCAAGCTGAACTTCTTCCTTCATGTCAGCAGGGAAATACAGCCTTTCTTGACCATCTACCAGAAAGGCAGACCTATGCTTCCTTTTACTGGGAGAGACCTGGGTTTGTTACTGAAGTTGCTAATGGAGAGGTTTATGAAGCCTGATGTTCTCCAACAAGCAAACTCCCTGTCAGCACTTGTCAAGCTAGATGTGAAAGAAAAATAAAACCATCTGGATGTGATGAAAGTCAGTGTTGGTTTTGTGGCTGAAAGAATGCTGACAAACGGCAATATTGCCTCTGATCGCCAAAGATTAGATTTCATGATAGGGTGCAGAGACTTTCTTGTAGCAATGGTCAACAAAACATTGGAAAGGTCTCCTGTAAAATTCCCCATTGTGTGTCCCCTTTCTTGGCTTGATCCAGGGCAGATGGCACAAGAGGAGTAAACGGCAGAACACCACCAAAAAAAGCTGTCTAGGACTCTGAACATAAGAAGATGTCTAGGACTCTGAACATAAAAAAACTGTCTAGGATTCTGAACATTATGACAGATGCAGGCAGGGTTCAGGAATCGTAACTCTATTCTGAGTCAGTATGGACAATTTTTGAATAGTGTCATGTCTGACAGTTCAGATGTTGCCAGTTTTCATTCTGAAAAAGAATCAGATAGGCTTGACAGACTGCTTTACACTCACATGGCAGGAAAAAAAAAAAAACAGTTTGTTGATTTGTGGGGATTTGTGAAGCAAGTGTTGCTACTGTCACGTGGACAAGCCACAGTGGAAAGAGGCTTTTTCCCTGAACAAAGAAATCAGTGTGGACAACATGGCAGAGCACACTACAGTTGCACACCCGTTGATTGCTGACCATGTTACAAAAATAGGGGGGTTGGAAAAGGTGGAAAAATCAGCAAAGAGTTGATACTGTCTGCCAAGCGCAGTCAAAACTACCAGCAGAACTTTGACGACTCACAGAAAATCCAGGAGGCGTCCAGAAAAACAGAAAAAAGAAGAGCAGTTCTGGATGAGGTGTCTCACATGAAGAGCAAGAAACAGCGAATAGAACAGGACATCAAACATCTGTCCAAATAAGGTAAGGTAAGGTAATGTTGCTTATAGCCCAACCAACCACAAAGGGCCATATCACGGCTGTCACCACGTTAAAAAAAAACTAAAAAAAATCATTCATTCACACAACTCTTTTAAGTTCTAATGTCCCATACCGTTCCGTTCTGCTCGTCTGTGACGATCCTGAACTGCTCCTAACCGCTCGACTCCAGTGCACTGTGGTGAAAGGGAAGTAACGTCGGAAAACTGCTCTCTAGCGCGAAAGAGCATACATATGAATACAAATGGCTCCAAGTGAATTAGTGACAATTTATATTTTTTCTGACCATTTTTTTCCAATTTTTTTTTTTTCACATCAGTGATAACGAAATGGCGGACTCTGACTCCGACAGTGGATAATCTTTTCACGGTTTTAGTGCCGATTTTGAGCGAAACACGAATTTTGAAGCTGGATTTGGTGACTCAGAACAAAGTGACATTTCTGTTTTAAGTGTTCATACCAGTGATCTGTCTAACTGGAATGACAAATTGTCGATTTTTGCGTCGTCAAGTGATGAAGACGAACATGTTGACAGTGATGCCGAGTGGACCGACTCGATCAGCAAGTGGGAAGAAGAGCCATTCAGTGAAAGTTTTGGGCCTCAAATTCCCCTTGATGTGAACGCAAAACCACTGGACTACTTTTGACAGGGTTCCTGCAGACTCCCAAGAACAAAATTCAAGGAGTTTTCAAGGGGCTTTTATTTCATTTCAAGGCAAGAGGTGGTACGAAAATTAAACCATTATTCTTTTAAAACTTCATTTTTTTTTAATCGTTTATGTTTTTTAAAAAAAATGGAAAAAACATATTTGGGTGATTTTAAAGCTCTTGTGTGATTTGGGGACTACAAATGGGGGCAAAATGATGAAAAATGAAAACAAAATAAGGTTCATGACAAGAACTGTAATTGCATCATAGCAGACATGTTAGGCACTTGAAACATGACTTTTCTTGTTTTGCTGAGCTATAGTAATGTTTTCATATTTTCTTTTTTAGAAAAAAAATGACTGTATTTGAAAGAGGTGTGAGTGAAAAAATTGCTCAACTTCATGAAAAAAAAGGAAATATAGGACTTTTCAAGCCTTGGATACAGTGCTTTCCACTGAACTAATGCCAGAGTGTGACCCATCGAACTGCACAGCAAAGGCTGCCCTACTTACTACCCAATGTTGATAGGACTTTTCCATTCATTCAAGATAGAAAGCGTGCACAACCAAACTTTCTCCAAGCCACCAGAATTTCCATATAGGGTATTTCAACTGGTATAACGTCACCACTCTAATGGTTGATTGGTTTGTTGCGTTTCCAGTGATTGTTGTTTATGCATAGGACCTTATCATGTATGCGCAGACAGATTTCCTGTCTGTGTCTGGGTCAAGGCTGAGTTGTTTACCATTCCCAGGTTGCGAAATATTTTTTTGTTGCAATAATGCCTCTGGTAAAAATATGTTTACGTGGCAAAGCCTCCCCAAAGCAAGAGCCTCGCAGAAGTGGGTGAAGCGTCAACAAGTTTGCTAAGCTCTGACAGAGATGCTCACATATCAATCACCCCATCAGATGAAAACATAAATCGTGATAAGATTCTCTCACCTTCGGCATCCATCCAAATACATTGATTTTGACAGGACAACAGTTATGAATTCGTTCGTTACACTCAGCAGTCTTAGATCTTTGTCAAATGTAGTCAGCTGATAAACTTTTAGCAGGTATTTCTTGTCCTGTTTGTGATGAGGGTACAGTGTCAATTTTTGTGGTCAAGACATCTCACATGGGTTTTGCCCAGGAGGCTGTTTAGTTGTGCAGTGTGTGAGACTGTTCAAAAAAATGAACGGCAACCACCTCATGCTGAGCACTATGGAACAGGGGGGTGTTTACTGACACAGAGCCTATCTATGAGCCAATGTCCAGCCCAGCTCTTTTTTTTTTTTTTTTTTTTTTTTTTTTTTTGCTGTCCCAACCTCTGCGCCACCTTCAGAGGCAGTGCACCCACGCCGCTCATTCCGACACCCCATCCACAGCCACAGCCCGGTCGGCCGCCACAGCCCCGGCACTCCACAGGGAGCAGTCAATGTCAAGTCGTCAAGAGGCAACCCACCGGAGGAGACACTGCACCGCCGCCGGGTCACTTCAGTGGTGTTCAGTGGCGCCTGTTCTGATCTAACATACGCAGGACACCACCTACTAAGCCCCCTACTGACGACAATAATTGCTTAGTCGCGGAGCCGGCGTGAGTGAGCTCTCCCCCCGGAGGGCGCCACCACGTCCGTCCAACGACAGCCCCCATGGACTCGCCGATACCGGTGACCCCGACGGAACCAAACCAAGGCCACAGACGTGGAGAGGATATCGAAATTGAGGTCACCATGAGAGCAGGGCATGAAGGGCCACAGAATTTGAGACTTTTTTTTTTATGCTGATCGATGAGAATGAGGATGATTAAGATGATGCTACGGATTTCCATTTCGGTCTGAGACTACATGACAGGGCTGTACTCTACGCTTCCTTTCATAATATATCCCGGCGTCAACCAGGCCCGAGAGATACATCACCTGCAGTGTTGGGCAGGAAATTTGAGCAACACTCTCAGAAACGCATCCATTAAGTGGATGAAAACTGACTGTGTGGTCCCAGTCTTCCCAACTGAGCCCGCAGCAAACTCAACTCTGGGTAGGAGCCGGTCGGGGCAGAAAAAAACCACATGACTTCTGATGGGATTCGAACCCACGACCTCCCAGCCGGGAGTCCGCGACGCTAACCACTTCGCCATGGCGGCTGGTTCCAGCCCAGCTCTTTGCCCACGGAAAGACTCAGAACAACACTAAGTCTGTCAACCTTATATGGAATCATTGTCCGATGGAGGCGTTTGTCAGCCAGCTAAGAATGAAAGCAGGAGCAGCGCAGTGGCCCAATTCAAACATGGCAACTTCCATGTGGGCTAGCGTGATGGATTCCATGGATCTGCAGGTCAGCAAAACCATCCTTTCATCTCTGGAAGCAATGGACAACCAGAGGATCCAGAAAGCAGAAAGGGCAGCAGGGGCCACTGCTGTCAAAAGTATGGAGAGACTGACGTGTGCAATGTCAGCATGAAATCGCACATCAGGAGGATGACGGGGGGCAGACTTACGGGGCAGGGAAGTTGGAATGAACAGAAATAACACTTGGAACAGCGTGTAACACATGTTCTTGCATTCAGGAATGTGTGAGGAAATGTTTGTCTATAAAGTTCAATTGTTCACTTCTTCAAAAGAAAATGGACAGTCCGTGCGCGTAACTGCAAATATCCATATAACAACATTTAGGCTTTATTATCAATCTCGAATACTTTATCATTCATATTGAAAAAATGACACTGCCATCCCCCACCCCACATTTTTTCCACCTAATTCAGGACTTCAGGAATATTTTCCCAATAAAGGAAATTCCAGAAACTTTGAGGAGCACTGGAAGCCATGTTATAATGAACAATCAACCACCCATACCCAACAAAAGCACCCAAACAGAACAGTAATCAACAGACAAAACATCACTTGGCTGGTGTCTGTCTTTTTCGTGGACATGCACCAAGAAGCTCTTGTCATTTCTCCATTGACGTTGCGTCAAAAGGACAGTGCAAGAACATTCACTGTGAAAAGATTGGTGTGTAAGCTGCCCCTGACTGATGAACTTCTTACTGCTCCGATGTGGACCCTGCTCAACACTCTCCAGTTTGCTGTACTTCCTGAAGAGGTTCCCCAACCTGCAGCCCCATGGAGCTGTTTGAGTCAGTGATCTCTGTCCGGTAGGTGTCGGCCAGATTCAATGACTGTTGCCTACAGCCCAGCTGACCACAACGGGCCATATCAGGGCTTGTCGAATACGAGTCTGCCAGACACCACAATTCACAATTCAATTCATTCATGTTGTTTACAGCCCAGCCAACCACAAAGGGCCATATCAGGGCTTGTCACATACGAGTTTGCCAGACACCACACAATTCAATTCATTCATGTTGTTATAGCCTAGCAAACCATGTGGAGCTGTATCAGGGCTGTCATCCATTGAAGCGAAGCCCCCAAGTTCGATTAATAAAAACAAAATTTTCTTATATCATAATTCTTTTTCTTTTTTAGCCTCTCTCTCTTTCACTCATCCATATAAGCCTAAACACAAACTCCCCCATGTGCACACATCCACACACAAAAGCGCACATTTTTACCAAGTTCAGTTCAGGTGTGACTGGGTGGCAGTCTTACACAGCTATCATTCCATTAATTATTTCTGAGACTCAAAGGTATCTGAAGTGCCATATCTTTTTTAAAAATCTGTTTTTACATGACAATTAGCTTTCAAGACAATCTATAATCTAAGTTGAGTGTTTGAATAATCTTAATTTTGCAAAGAAGGAAACAACATTGAAAAACAAATCTAAGTACATTTTACCTTGAAGCAGAGGTGAAAAAAATGTGTGCTTACCTCTCTTTTTTTTCCCCCAAAACAATTAGTTTTCAAAATAAACTAGGATATAAAGCTGAGTCTGTAAATAATCAAAATTTTAAAAAAAAAACACACACACACAGAAAAAAACACAGATTTTAAAACATTTTTAACTCTTTCATCCCTACAACCCCCGGTTTTCCAGTTTTATGGAAATCGTACCCTTCCTTCCCGCAGCCCAGAAACTGGGAAACCCAAATCCCTTCCTCCTTCCTTCCTGCAGCCTGGAATATCGATTCTCTCAGTAAGCACTTTGAACCTTGCGCGAGTCGCGTCATCAGTGCATGTCATTTCTCGCTGACTGGGTCGCTGGCAGGACAGTGCTAATGGATGGAATGGATGCCAGATTGCCAAGGAGTGTGGGAAAGTGGCATGTCATTTCTCGCTGACTGGGTCGCTGGCAGGACAGTGCTAATGGATGGAATGGAGCCAGATTGCCCAGGAGTGTGGGAAAGTGGTCACCGCTCTATTCTGACCGGTTTGCTACTCCATACGAGGCAGTTCTCATGGAACACTCGTACGTGGAAAACAGAGCGTGCAGAAAATTCGGATTCCGACATGTTTTTTTATGACAATTTTTCATTGCTTTACCAGCTGATGATTTTGATTTGCTGCAATGAATGAAGAAGAGAGAGCACAACTTGCAGCTGCTATAGAAGCACAGATAAAGGGTAGCTACAGTGAAGAAGAGCTGGATGATGAAAACTTGCCATTGTTTCATACTCGGACAAAGTTTGAGTGGGTTCATGGAAATCATGTTCCACCTGATCCGACCACCAGGACGACTTTCAATCGACGATCAGGACCTGTGCATGTGCTGCATACATCAATGACAGCTGTGGAGTACTTTCAGCTGTTCTATTCAGATCATTTGTTGAATACAATGGTTAATTTTACCAACGATTATGCAGGAAAAAAACGCACTGAAGAGCAGGATAAAAAAAAAAAGGGTGAGTGGAAACCTGTGACACTGGAGGACATCAAAGCTTTCCATGGTCTTCTGATGATGAAGGATGTCCTCAGACTTGACAGAGACACGCACAATTGGAGCACAAGCTAAAAACACTTTCTTCTCCGCACTCAGTTGGGCTGTGTAATGAGCCGTGACAGGTTTTTCCCGATTCCGAGATATGTGTACTTCACTGATCCAAACACACCTGTTGATCGAAGTGACACACAAACTGAGGTACGTTCTAGATACAGTCAGGGACAGTTTTAGGGATGACTTAGTCCCGTGTGAAAACATGATTGTCAATGAAGCCATAATGCCCTTCAAAGGAAGTCTGGGCTTCAAGCAGTTCATGAAGAACAAACCCATGAAGTCTGGCATCAAGTTGTGGGTTCTTGCTGACGCCAAGACAGCATACTGCTACAACATGGTCATTGGAGGTCTATACAGGTAAGCACAGGCAGCAGGTGAACAAACTGATGGGACTCAGTGCTCAAGCTGTGATAATTTGACAAAATCCGTGTATAATTTTGGCCACATCATTTTTACTGACAACTTCTACACATCACCTGTGCTGGTGAATACCTGCTGAGTAAGGGGACTTAGCTGTATGACACAATGCGACCCAGCCACATTGGTTACCCAGGAGACATAGCAAAAATCAAGGCAGAAGTACATTGTCTTCCCCATGGTGCTTATGAGTGGCTACAGCATGGTGACATGATTGCGACATCATGGAAGGACAACAGGATGGTCTATTACCTGTCCACGGCACACCCACCTCATGATGATGCAAGTGCCATTGCCAGATGATGACAGAAAGACCAGAACACATGTCAAAACAAGTCCAAGAAAACCATGAAGTGGTATCAACAAGTGGAGACCAAGCTGATGGAGACAGCTATCTATAAATAATAATGCATATGTCCTTGAGGGGGAGGTGACAGACCACAAACTTCAGGGACAAAGCAAGCGCGAGACCTGCTCTCCTTTAAGCTTGACCTGGCCCATCAACTGATCAGCAATCAGTTTGTGGAAAAAAAATCATCCTGGCCAACCCAGAACGGAAGCCAATGCAGCAGACCCTCGTCTTGACCACACAGATCACTGGCCTATTCGGGGAGAAGGTGAAGACCATACCTATGGTGTGTGCACAGCATGACACATCCATTACAAGCTTTCCTACCCTGGTGTCAGCTATGCCAACAACCCCTCAAAAAAGTCAAAAACAACTAGTATGTGTGAAAAATATCAAGTGCATTTGTGTTGCAACCAGCATGACTATTTCAAGGTGTATCACACACGTGTCACCTATGTGTGACATGTGACGTGGTGACTGTGACATGGACACATGTACATACTGAACGTTTCATTTGTGAGAAGACAGGAGTGTGCCAGGGATATCTGTTCTGTCACCAGAAGACAAGATTATTCAGTTCGTATGTGCCGTTTTGCACGTTTCACAGTTTAAGATGTTCCTATTTCTTTTCGTGATTGTGCCATTTCTTGGTAGCAGGCGCCACTCAATCTTTGTTCTCAAAACTGCATAGTGTCCCCACACGCTGTAAGTATTTTTAGCATAGTAGTTTCTTTTCTAAATGCATATTCTTTCTTTGCAGCTGAAATGCTTCATTATTTGTGTGTCAATGGCCAGTGGACTCAATCGTGTCTGCCTGCAACGTATCATGTGTTTGGTCAATGCACTCCTTGTTAACAGGAGATTTCCCTGTATCTTTATTTTTTAGTTATAGTAAGGCTTTTGAAGGTTAAGTTTCATAATAATTTATTTGTAAATTTGTAATATTAAGAAGCGCTAATTTGACAGCAGACTGATTTATGAAAATCCCATTTGTAATGGTCTTCTGTTCATTGCAAATTTGTGTACTCCTAGACACATACACAGCTGAGGTTCCACGGTTATGATTTTTTTGTAAGAACGTTTCCAGAGGATTCTATGGCTGAATCTTAATGTTCCTTTGATATTTCTTTGATTTAAAGTATATTTGGCATGGCTCCCAAGTACCTTTCACAATACAGCAATTGTATTGAGCTTTCGTCAGTTGCAGATTTTGATATATGTAGTAATCAAGGAAGTAGAATAGTTTTTATGTTTTTTCTTCATTCCTTTGTGTTTCAGTTTTTCACACCACCCATTCATCTCTTTACAAGCACCTACGCACACTACTGCCTCGCATTGACTAATAAAGAGATTGGTAACACCCTCTGCGCATTGTGTTATTGACCGTGTGGCAGAATGTCTGTTGTCACCTTTCCTCTTCCTCCTGGTCATCAACTGGATCATGAAGACCACAACAACAGGCAGGAACAATGGGATAAAATTGACACTCTGGACGCAACTAGATGACCTTAACTTTGCTGATGACCTGGCACTCCTCTCCCACAGTCACAGACAGATGCAGGACAAGACCACCCGCCTTCAGACAACATCAGCAGGAACAGGGCTCAAGATAAACGAGAAGACCCAGCTGATGAAGATCAACACCACAGGCAGCAGCCAGTCAGTCAGTCGGTGGCGAGCCCATCAGGTAAATAGATTCCTTTGTCTACTTTGGAAGCATAGCTGACGAGCAGTGGGGCACTGACTGAGACATCATAGCCAGGATAGGTAAGGTGCAAGCAGCATTCATCATGCTAAAGAACATCTGGGCCTAAGGAGAGATCAGAAGGACAACAAAATGCGTATCTTCAATTCAAACATGAAGTGGGCTCAGTACAGATCAAAGGACAACAAAACTGCGTATCTTCAATTCAAACATGAAGTGGGCTCAGGACAGATCAGAAGGACAACAAAATTGCGTATCTGCGAGACTTGGTGAATGACCAAGGCAATACAGCAAAAAATTCAGACCTTCATCAACACCTGTCTGAGGTGCATCTTCAAAATCAGATGGCCAGAGAAGGTCAACAATGAAGATCTATGAAGATCCATTAAACAAGCAGGGCAGGAACCAGTTGCCAAGCAGATTCTGCTGCGGAGAAAGTGGGGTTGGACTGGACACATGCTCAGGAAGCCAGCATCCAGCACCATATGCTAAGCCCATGACATGGAACCCGCAGGGGAAAAGGAAGAGTGGCCGACCTCGCAGCAGCTGGAGACGAGACACTGAGGTAGAGATGAAGAGGCAGGGGACCAACGGGACAGGCATTCAGCAAGCAGCCCAGAACTGAGTGTGATGGCAGAGTGTTGTCAATGGCCTATGCTCACCCTTGAACTATGGGCCTAAGTAAGTAAGTTTATTTGTGAACACAAAATTGCAAATAATGTGTGGCTTCGATTCAGCAACTCTTTGTAAAGGAAAAGATATTCTCTTCAGAACACCAAAATAAACTTCAAACTGATGATGTGGTAGGGCAATTCCAGTGACAAACGCGACAGGTTTTTTTTCGTGGATATAACCAGCTGTGTGGCGCTGAGATACACAGGAGGTACCACTCGGTGAGTACCTGCATGACGTGCACACTCTGCAAGCAAAGCACTGTCCTGCATGTGTTGCATGCTTGCATACATTGTGTTGAACCCCAAACTTACCTGTTTTACACCTGTGTGTCACCAGTGGTGTCACTGGATAGCGTCAACATGACCACAGACAACTTCTCACATCAATACTGACACAACAGTATGATGACTTTCACTGTGTACCATGATGTCCGTATTTATCTTAAGTCTCCGAAGTAAGTACCCTACTTTGCACTTCTTCCCTGTTCCCTGTTGCTCTAAATCCAGGAATGAAGGGAAAACTTATATTATAAGAATCTAGGAACAAGGGGAAGTAATGGTTCATAGAACAGTAGGAATGAAAGAGTTAAGTACATTCTATACTGCAGGAGAGGTGAATAAAATGCAGATGACTACCGTAAAGCCTTCACCTTTAAGGGACTTCACCCCCACATCTCTACATGGGATACTGCCCTTTGATCTGGCCAGGGAGCCTATGTGGGCCCTGGACCCCCTTCACTTTTTTCCTGAAACTCAATCTTGCTAAAAACACACTGTCTGCATAATGCTGGTGATGCTAGGAAAACACACACACACACACACACACATGCACACACACTCACACTGGAACACAGAATGTACACCCCCACTGTGGAAACGGCTGCCTCCAAAAACTGGTATCAGAATCCATAACAAAAATTCACAGTCTGTCTTTGGAGCAGCTGTGACTCACTGACAGTCATCTCCCTCCTCCAAGAATGGGCATACTGTTTAACAAACAAATGGACATTTACACGGCACCATCAGGCAGCTTTGTTCATGGTGGTCCAGACCTTGTCCTGAACAACACTGGCTTTGGAGGTTACTTCTGTTGTGTACAATTTACACAGAATGACCGCTTGACTGAGAACACATTCAAGAAATCTCCAGTGCTGCAACTTTCACTAAGCTTCTGCATCTTTTTCTGTGTTTGCGCCTGCCCACTTGTGTTCTAACATTTGGATGACAAAATTTGAGGCATAAGAGTACTGCAGTGCATGAATTGTAGGAGGCTTTTCATAGTTCTGAAACATCAGATGGATGAAAACCACTGTCCTACAGCATACAATACTGTCTATCAAAGTACAAGTATAATTTTTTTGTCAACAGAAATCACCGAGTGAAAATCAAAAAGTGTACCACTGTATATCATTTATGAACAGATAAAAACACATACGCTATATCACAGGCCAAAATAGACAGGTGCGTAAATATGTGCACAGAAACACACATTCAAAATGGATCACAGAGTCATACCCTTGAAGGGAAGATCAATCAATTTATAAACGGATGGTTAATCTCCCTTGACTTCCGGATTATCTTTCTAGTCTAAAGTGTCATAAGTAAAAAAGGCACAGTTGAATTGAACCAGCAAAGAAAAAAATGTACACACAAACGCAGACTATCAGAGCACCGGACCACATAATCTACAGTCAGACCAACCCACTCTATGACAATTTGACGTAGTTAGCTGGGAAGATGCCAACATGTCCCTTGATGCGGCCCTCCCACCAGTCATCCTGCGTTCCTGTGCGAGTCAACACCTCCAGTTCTTCTCCTGAAACATCATAGAGTCACTTTATCCCTGGGTGTGTGTGTGATGAGTGTCCTGTGTGTGTGTGTGTGTGTGTGTGTGTGTGTGTGTGTGTGTGTGTGTGTGTGTGTGTGTGTGTGTGAGTGTGTGTGTGTGTGTGTGTGTGTGTGTGTGTGTGTGTGCATGTGATGAGTGTCATGTGTGTGAATGTGTGTGTGGATGAGTGTGTGTGTGTGTGTGTGTGTGTGTGTGTGTGTGTGTGTGTGATGAGTGTCATGTGTGTGAGTTTGTGTGTGTGTGTGTGTGTGTGTGTGTGTGTGAGTGAGATGAGTGTCATGTGTGTGTGTGTGTGTGTGTGTGTGTGTGTGTGTGTGTGTGTGTGTGTGTGTGTGTGATGCGTGCGTGCGTGCGTGTGTGTGTGTGTGTGTCTGTGTGTGTGTGTGTGTGTTGTGTGTGTGTGTGTGTGTGTGTGTGTGTGTGTGTGTGTGTGTGTGTGTGTGTGTGTGCGTGTGTGTTTGCATGTGATAAGTGTTGTGTGTGTGTGTGTATGGGCGTGCACGCATGCTTATATTCCAGAAGCGCTTAAAACTCTTCCAAGAAAAATGTCATCTTGGAACGTTGTCAAACATTCAGTCATGCAGACGATTTCAATTTTTAGCTGGCGTTTTGGCTAGTCACTTCAAAAACACTCACCTTCAAACCTGTGTGTCATGAAACTGCTATAGGTGTACTTCTTATCTAAATGACTGTATTCTCTACACAGTGTGCGTAAACATCTTCCAAATTTTTGTACAAGCAAAGGTAGGGCTGGGAGGGTTGGGGGAGGGTTGGGGGAGGTTGGAGGAAGAGGGGGGGAAGGGGGCAACAGGTGGGAGGCATTATTTTCACCTCTCATCATACAGCAGAGGGTAGGCAGATGGATAGCTGATCTTCTGTACCTAAAGTAGAAACAGTTTCTCCCAATACAAATTACTTTTGAACCCAATTCATCAGCATATTTTCCCACAAAGTAATGCTCTCTCACAGGTTTCATACTTCAGAGCCCATCGTTTCTGCTGTTGTACCAACATATCAGCATGTCATCAAAGACTCAGACACAGACAGACAGTGGCAATTTTCGTGTATGAGGGTTAGCGAGAGAGTTGTTGCTCTTCAGTCATGAGACACTACCATATTTTAGCAAGCACTGTCATTCTTTGGTCGCAGCAAACTAACACAATAGTTACACACCTCAAGTGCCATTACCACCAAAGAAATTCTCTGTAAATTTTCTTTCTGATGTTTTTTTTCTTTCCTTTCTCATCATATTCATCATATTTTCACCAAATTTATTTACAAACAATGTCAAAATCAGATTGGTAAACAGGTCTGCATTTGTCAGATTGTTTTCCCTTCGCTTCTTCGTCCATGCCCTCATAGACAATACTTCTATGATGTTTATTCCAGCCCTCATAACACAGCCACACTCAGCCTCATTACGTTGCCGCCCCAGCACCGTTTCTCAAAAGGAAGCAATCAAGTCAACACGAGAAAACTCACCTAAGGAGACCCTTCACTGCCACCTGGTTACTTCAGGGTGTTAATTGGTGTCTGTTCTGATCCAGTACACACAAGGACACCGTCTACAAAGCCTTCTATCGATGACAATCATAGCATCTTCATAACAGCCATTAAGCAAGCCTTCGTTTTTCCTCTCTCTCTGACTTTTGTACCCACTACTACATCTATGCTGTGCATTTTATTCCCATACATGCTGTCACATCAAAAAAAACCATCATGATCATACCACATTTCCAAATGTCCGAACAGAAGACTGCAACATCTGAAGAGCAGTCCAGACACTCACCAGCAGAGAAGACAGGTCACAACTGAGCTGAGCTTGGTAGGGGAACATGGCCACTGCACGGCAAGGCGTGCGATTTACAGATGTGGGAGAAGCTGTTCCTCCACCCATCATGACTGAGGTGCTGTGCCTTTTGCTGTCTCCTGTCCGAACAGTACATTGGAGAACAAATACACAAACCGAACCATCTGTTTACAAAAGTATAAATACATATGGACACGTTTAAAAACCGGATGTGCGCACATGCATGCACGCGTGCGCGCACACACACAGACACACATACAGACCACACATACACACACGCTCACTGTGTCTTAAGCATGACATAAGAAAAGACATGAGCCCAACTTTTTTCTGCGTTAACCTTCACTCAATCACTTGAGCTGCATCCAGTATAAATTACTCCTGGGCTGACAGAGGCAGTTGTCTGGCCTTAAAAATCCATGCCACAAGCTGTTTAAACTAAAACTGAAGAAAAGAAAAGCGAAAGAACGAAAAAAAAAAACTGTTAAAATGGTAAATCGGCAGATTTGCTTAGGAATTAGAAGGAAAGTAAGACAAAATAGTTAGTAAATGCACAAATGCATATCTCACAGACAAAACTGACAGCAATTAAAATATACACAAATTCTATTAATTTCAAAGAAATTTTTAGTTTGTCCAACTCTTCAAAGCATCTGTGTTTGGAATCACTATGTTCCTGGAATTGTACTGTTATTTCACACCTTACTCAGATACATACCACCAGGCCAGCGCACTGACTTCTTTCATACCACTGTAAAATGCTTATTTGCATTAAGACTCAACTCAGCGAGGAGTGAAAAGGACGTTTGAAACAGTACTCACCCCCCATGAGTGGAGGTGGAAGTGCGTGTCACAGTGGTCACTTGCTGAGACCGACGACCAAGATCTGGATAGAGGGACTTTGCGGTGGACGTAGATGAGGTGGACACTTTCCTTGTCACTGTCGTCTTTGTCACTACTGTTTTCTCAGAAGATGTAGATCCTGACTTGGAGTCCCCAGATTTGAAGCTTTTTTTGGAAAAACTCTGAAAGAAGCAAGAATTCTTTGAAAACAAAAACAGAGGAGAAAAAAACACATTCTTGCTGCGCTGATGTTAACTGTTCTTTCTGCAAAGGGATTTCCTGTTCTTCATACTCTTTAAATTTTTTTGAACAGATTACCACTCGCACACCAAAATGATCAATAAGCTGTGCACAGCAGGAACACTTAATCTAAAACGTCACTTATCAACCACACTGAAGGATAGTGTGGGCTCAAGAACCAGCAGCACTCCTCATATTCTCCAAAACCTGGCTTACTTCAGAATACATCATGAAAAGAAATGCAGAGTACAACGCAGTCATGAGAACAGAACCTGACACAGAACTGTCACCATCGTCATCGTATAAAGACACAAGTTTCTCTAAGATTCTGTAACTCATTATCAACTGTTTCTCTCGTGGTTCTACTTTCTCCCCATGACAATTGACCTGAGGAGTTTGTAGCAATCGGACAATCATTGGAGAGATGAAGAGAAGCACTCCATGCCACTGAGGTGACTTTCTTGCTCAGTCCAATTCTGCAACTGAAGTAACTAACCAAATTGTTATCACAAGCATCTTACTGGCTGTCTTACACTCACTGTTCAACACAGGCAGTGACAAACACCATCAGAATGATGTGAGGGGTCTCCTGAGACAGGTGATCTTTGGGGAAACTCAAAATATACAGGTGTTGCACGGTCAGTGTTTAGGGAGGCAAGCAATGGCCTTCACGCTTCAAGAAGCATGATGCAAAACATACAAATCTCTTGTCTTTTTGTCTGTCTCTCTTTCTTTTATAGATAGATAGATAGATAGATAGATATAGATAGATAAATATATATATATATATATAGTTTTTCAGAAAACCCTGTTAGAAGTCTGACTCCACTCCTAGCAGTAGAAGGGGCAAGCATAGTTCCATGAAGGAATATAATAATAAGTAAAGAAATCCACATGCCCTTGCCTGTTTCTTCCACTTTATTAAATTTTCGGCTTTTCAGCCTTCATCAGGAATCCCTGTGCACAGGTCAGCTCTGTCTTTCTCAAAACATATCACTGCCTCATATATCACTCTCGAAAAACCTGTGTCAAACATCACTAGGCAAACCTTTGAGAGCAACCCCCAAGGCAAGCAAAAGTACGACCGACTAAGAAACACCTGGCATCTGGACCATGAACAGACCCCAAACACACAGATACTTCTGTGCACGGCCCAGGATCAGAGCTATGACCGACTGTTGCTGACAGCCTACGCTCCAGGAGGAAGTGACACAAAACAAGATCTGACAGAAAACAAATACCCCACTTCCCTCAGGGCTTTCCCTGAATGCAAGGAAACAATGTGGACCTACTCACAGTAAGCTCAGGCCCGTCGATTCCGTCAGCCTTTCTCCAGCGGCGTTAGCATGCTTGACAGCCTGTCTCTCCGCCAGACGCAGCGCTGCCCGGGCAGCCAGCTCCTGATGCTCCTTCATCACCTGGTACAGCGAGATACACTCCTCAGGGGGGACTCACCTCCCCTGCCAGGATCTCGCAGGCACGGATGTCGCGGCCATAGAATCTGGTACAGGAGGTTCATGGCATCAGACATTTATGTCAAGATACCAGATACTATGGTGCAATTATCTGCATCATGGCTTTGCAGATTAGGAGATTGAGGGTTTGGTCATAAAGCCTTGTGGAAATTCAGAGAATGCTTACAAAGTATCATTGTTTTATATCCATCTCAGCAGGAAGTATTTAAGCAGTGTATTAGAAAACTATCAGGTACTCCCACCTCCAGCAAATATTTCATTAATACCATTCAGGCTGGAATGGGAGGATGCTGTTGTTTTAAAAATCCTTGACGTTTGATCCACTTGTGATTGTGGTCATTTCCACACTCAGCTGAGAATATTTTGCAACAAGTTGGAGCTCTCAAAGGGAGCATAGTCTAACCATGCTGGACACTTATTTGGTTCAAAGGATCCACGGTCAAACTGTTTTTGTCATGTGAATGGCAACTGTCTTTGTTTATAATCACTGACAGACAGTGCTGCTGCTTGTGGCAAAACAACAATGCAAGTCTTGCCGACACCTTTGCAGTCTTGCATGTCTGATGGAGTTAATAAAATTTTGTTCAAACCACATGCTTCCTCAGCTAATAGTCAACAACTGACAAATAATCCATAGTCTTCACCTTTTAGAGGTTTTTCATTATTTCTGGTTTAAAATGGTTACTATATCTCTATTTCTACTTGATTTAAAACACTGAATGTATGAATGACATAAATGCAAGTTAAAAATTCCCAAAGGATCATACAGACAGAGGCATATACTATTTAGATCAATATACAGATTCAAATTTATCATGCCAAAAATATCAAATATGTAGAGAGTCTAGCATTATATATTAGCATAACCTTTTTTTTTTTAAACATTTTATTTCAATGTCACAATATGACTATCAGCACTGCATGTGCCTTTGCATGAGTAAGCCTGTGTACACATAACAAAAACAATTGCGACAACCATCATTACTCACATCCACTCCAACAGAATGTTCTAGCCATTACTGCACTCACTTTCTGTTGGCATCCTTACGCTCGATGAGCGCACTTCCTTCCACAGATATGCCGGCAAAGATGCCTTTGGTTTTGGAGTAGGTGTAGATGGCAGCAGGGCTGCGAACAGCCACATCACCCTCCACATTACGACCCAGGGGACCCACCGCAATGGTGAAATTGCCACCCAGAGTCAGGTTGCCTCCCTTAGAGAATGCGTCCACAGCTGCTTGTGTGTTCAGAATGATCACAAAATCCGTCACCTACATAAAAAGGCAAGGTCAGATATTAAAGGATAGAAAGAAAGTAACCAAAAGTGCTGTACCTGAGAATCAACTTTCCCTAAAATAAATAAATAAATAAATGAAAAAAAAAAAAAAAAAAAAAGAAAGAAAACACAAAAGTTTCTGATGTAGTTGATAATATTGCAAGCCATAAACTTGAATTATAAAGCCACACCTGAAAATATTGTTTTCTATCAGAACATTACATTGAGAAAAGTTGTAAAACACAGGACTGCTATTCCACATAATCATGTTGTATATTGTCTGGTACAGTGTTGTATTTGATTCATTTGATTATCTGCCACCCACCCCTCAGTGATTGAAAAAGAAAAGATCCAAAATGAACAGTATTTTACCCTCCATCCCCAACTCAAAGCCGCCTCCTAGGCCTGCAAGCCCAATCGCTGAAGGCGCTGACCAACCTGGAAATGCGCAACATGTCAATTGGAAGTCAGAAGTGATGACAATCATACTTTTGGTTCTATAAACTAACATCCATTTACATACATATATATACATGTACAGTGTCCACAGCTAATAGAATTAAAAAAAAAAAATGTGTTCATGTCGTAGCCAAACTTCTATTTTTACACGCATTGGGATGTTGGGAGCTGCAGGATATAACAAAGCAAAAGATAATGTACTAATGTATGCGGTACTATAAAGAACCTGTATTTTCAGGGCGGTCTTGTCTGGTTTCCCAAGTGCATTAGCTATGAATTATCAACAAACTTAACCTCCAAATCTTCCTGAAGCTCATGTGTAAATACACTCTTATAAAACTAATTTACTATAGTTTGTATATATGCTTAACTATGTATATCATTCCGTTCCCTAGTTACAATAAGAGTATTTTTAACAATGAATTACAAAATTTATATACAAAGCACAATGGCCAACCACATTTCAACATCTTTGGACATGTATATTAAATCTAAACCCTGCAATTGCTCCTCCTTTATGAATCATGCTATGGAACTGAAGAATTCCCGATCTATTAATCCTGATCAGAATACATTTTCTACAAAGTTATTTCATAGACTAAAACTTTGGTCTTTCAGTAATTTTTTTTCACCCTCAGACAATCTTCCACCGGAGATTAATAATAATTTTTATAAAAAGTGTATGATTCAAAGATAAAGAGTGGTTCATACCTTCACTGTAGTCCAGCTGATCACCAACTTTAGCAATGACAATGCCGCTGCCTCCTCTGGCAGTGACCAGAAAGCCAGCCTTGAACACTGTCAGTATGGCAAGACCTCGTGCTTTGGCCAGGATTCCAACTATTTCGTCAAAGGCGATGTGCACGCACACGCATGCATGTACACACACACACACACACACACACACACACACACACACACACACACACACACAAATTCACACACACACACACACACACACACACACACACACACTGAGTCACACACACACGCACGCACACATGCACACACGCACGCACACACTCACACATTTGAAGAAGCAAAGATAAGCACTGACAAAATTAATAAACAAACTTACCAACAAAGAAAGACACCAAGAAAGGACATCAAATTTACTGATCAATGAGCAAAATATGATCATATTACCAAATGTTGGCCTTTACTTTCGATAAATCAAGTCTAGAGCACTAATAATGATCATACACACTAAATGCATGACAATAAACATACTGCATTTCCCTGTCATTCAAAATTTTAATGTATGGCTGCTGTTGCATGAACACTTTCTTAGTTTCATGCTAATCTCATACCAAAACCAAATACAGTGCCATGCACGACACATGCTTCATATACCTGATGCACAGTTCTAATTCACCTACAAATACAATATAAGTTCAATGATAACTGTAATAAAAAGAAGAAAAAAAAGCTGGAAGCTATCAGTCAGTAGTTTGGAAATACTCAAATAGAGTACAAGATGGTTTGACTCAAAGTCAAACAAACAGCCAGAATCACGGTTTGTCAGTCTGAAGCTCTTCACCACTGGAGGACATAGATGAAGGAATGCACCAGTCTGAAATACCCTATACTCAGGTGCAGGCCCCAAATTATGATCAGTACTACATTCATAAAGCGTGAATCAAAGAAAGAACTCAAGAGCCTTGACTTCTGTCACAAATTATAGAACAAAAAAAAACTAATGATGGCGGTACAGATTGCCAGGCAGTTCTGCTCACAACTGTCACTAAGTATTCAGAAGACTCCCTTACCAGAAAAAAAAAAGCAGCTATTCTATCACTTTCCCAAGTTCCAACTAAACCCTTCACCCAGTGAGTGGAAAACTTGGCAGATGATAACACAAAACTGACAGCTGTAAAAAAAGCATCAACCTGAGCTGAAAATGATGGAATGCCCAATCCATTAGGACAGCTGCAAAGACAAAAGCCAGCAAAAAAAGTCAAGGCACTGTAATATGAAGAGAGGAAATGTGCAAGACCACATCTGCTTATCAAAGCCAGATCGCTTGTAACATTACCATTTAGAGACAGAGAGGAAAAAACTCACTGAGAAATTGTCAGCGATACTGATGGCAGAGGTTCCATTCAAACACCACACAGAAGACAGAGAAACAGGGAGATAGGGGTTGATGGACCCAAGAGAGGCTGGGTCAGAGTGGAGGGGGGATTGGGGGAGGGAGTGTGTGTGTGTGTGTGTGTGTGTGTGTGTGTGTGTGTGTGTGTGTGTGTGTGTGTGTGTGTGTGTGTGTGTGTGTGTGTGTGTGTGTGTATGTGCGTGTGTGTGTGTGTGTGTGTGTGTGTGTGTGTGTGTGTGTGTGTGTGTGTGTTAGTACTTTTACATAAGTAAGTTAAAGACAAGTACATACAAGTTATAACAAACATAAATGCATATATAACAATTTTAACTCCTGATATCCTGTATCACACCTAACATCAATGTTACATTTATACATATATATATCAAAATATACCAACAGACAATGTACATTGTATAAGTACGTGTTTACTTATGTACATATACACACAATCTCAAACATACATAATCATGCCCTCACATGTGCCCATATACATGCAACATGTGAACATTCTTAATACCAGTTACCAGCACCAACCCCTTCCCTTATCAGGGTGTCTGTTCCATTTCACAACAGCTTGCAAAGAAAAATCATCCACCTGAGCTGAAAATGATGGAATGCCCAATCCATTAGGACAGCTGCAAAGACAAAAGCCAGCAAAAAGTCAAAGCTTTGTGAGGCTTAGTTCTGACATAAGGTATCCTAGGAAACTGAGAAACAGAAGAAAAATAGGCCTGGTGGACTGGAGAATAAACAAAGATAAGTTAAGAAAGACACTCAGGTCCAGACCCACTGACAGCAGAAAAATTCGGAGTCAACAACTCTGACCTATTTAATCAGAAATCGGCAGCCAGTGGAGAGAACGAAAAAAAACTGGAAAAAACATGCAAAAAAAAAAACAAAAATGTCTGGCAGAGTTATTGATTCTAGACTCGCTGAAGTCTAAGTATTTTTGTAGGCAGCCAAAGAAAAATAACAGCAATCCATCCTTAAGAAAACAAAAGCACTCATAAATGTTTTGGTTGAATCAGTAGAAATCTACTGTGGGCTCAAACTGATCCTAAGCAACAATTCCAGATCAGTAACTTTACAGATGTTTGAAAGTACACTGGTCAAGAATGACACCAAAACTGTTAATAGAAGCAAAGGAAACAGGTGTATCATCAATTAGAACAGCCAGGCACAGGAGGATGCTGAAGAATCGGGGAGGTGGTGGGGCCAGGGGAGAGTGAGGGGCTGGTGGGGGGGGGGGGGGGGGGGGGGGGGGGGGGGGGGGGGGGGGGGGGGGGGGGGGGGCCGGTATCAATTCAGTCTTATAAACATTCAACTGCAGCTTAATGAGAGTCATACACATGATACAGTCCTCTACGCCTGTCACACGTCTGATGTCCACGACATATAGATCCACATCAATCTCAGTTATGGAGGACAATAGAAAACTGAGTCATCAGCACTGCTAGTTTCACTTCCAGACAACACTACATTATGACTGATGACGTTAGCCACAGACGCCACATGCAGCCACAAAAGGCGCTGGACTCAGGACAGATCCCTGTGACACAACATACTTTATGGCAGGTACAATGACAAGCACCTGTCACAAGTTAAGTTAACGGAGTTCAATAATCAAGAATACAAGTTTTTGGCATGGTCATGGTTCTAACAATGGATATTGCTCCACTGCAAAATAAACAGTAGTTGAAACAGGTGTTTTTAATTTAAAATGAATATCATAAACCTGCTAAAAGTGAATCTGGTAATACTAGAATCTTAAACCACCACATATTACTGTAATGAAAAAGGAACAATTTCAAAGGCTTTGGAGCACATCTCTGAATATACAATACTCACCAGGGATGAGTTTGTCAGGACCAGTTTTAGAGTTGGGCATGGTGAACTCCCGTAGAATCTTGGCTGCCTTTTTAGCCTCCGATTTCAGGCTATGAGGTATTGGTGTGTTTTACCATAGTGCCTCACGTAATTTATTTCTGGAACAATAGGGGAAAATAATTCTTCATTTAAGAACAAAATACAGGGTGTGTGTGTGTGTGTGTGTGTGTGTGTGTGTGTGTGTGTGTGCATGCGCGCATGTGTGAGACTGTGTGTGTGTGTGTGTGTGTGTGTGTGTGTGTGTGCGTGTGTAAGTTTTATGGTGTAAATGTATTGAGTTTTCTGTTTTCATGATTTAGAATCACAATGACCAAAAGACCCATCTTAAATTCTTCCGATCATAACACTTTAACAGATGACAGAAGGCTTGAATTATTGTATGATATATTGTACGTTGATATAACATATTAATTATCCAAAATTCATGTGATTCAAAATCATGAATAGTCAATGAATGAATTACATGATGAGCAACAGATATTATGTTAGAAAAAGAAGTTATGTTACTCAAATTAATTCAGAAATTGTGCAGATCGAATCTCTGAGTCTGAGACTCAAAGTAACTTCCATAATTTACACACAGTCCAACTTTAAACCTCGAGGTCACATTCTGAAATAAAAACAGGAAATGGGTACATTTCTCTTTGTAGCCCCCTCCTGATACACTTTTTAAATCAAATTCCCATTTGTGGTGTCACAGGAAACATTGTGAATGCTCTGTAAACTGTACTATGTAACATACTACAATGTAATACACATACACATTACACAGTTTATACATGACACATTGTTTGGACCTTTATCACCAGTTCTAGAAAACGGTTCTGCTAGGGTTTAAAAAATCTGATTGGAATTTTCTCATACTCTATGTAAACCAGAAATTTATGCAGCCATTTCAAGCTCGCCGGCTGACCTCTCTCACACTATCAGCCTACATACAATCTGGCCTCCAATGTAATGTCACATCCAGATCGTTCACTGACAGACTGAAACGAAGTAAATAATAAAAAGTTCTGAGTTTGTTCATCACTGTTGTGACTGAGCTCTCTCAGCTATAGATCTACTTCCTGTCACTGAATGAGAATCAGAATCATCATGAGGATGATTTTAAAAATCATGAATAACAGATCTACTTTCTCAGTTTTTGTCTCTGAATGAGAATCAGAATCATTGCCATGAGGGTGGTTTAAAAAAAAACAAAAAACGAAAGGTGAGTTCGTTTAAAAAAAAAAAAAATGAAAGGTGAGTGTCAACGTTTTCTCCCTTCGCACATGAAGAACATATGGAGCTCCAAGGTGGTATCGACTCGCACGAAGATCAGGCTGTTCAACTCCAACATCAAGTCAGTGCTACTGTATGGAGCCGAGACATGGAGGACAATAAAGACCACCACCAGGACAATAAAGACCACCACCAGGAAAGTGCAGACTTTCATCAACAGCTGCCTGAGAAGAATCCTCCAGATCCACTGGCCCAACACCATCAGCAACTCAGACAAGTGGCAGCGTACCAACCAATTGCCAACCGAAGATGAGATCTGGCGCAGAAGATGGGGATGGATTGGGCACACCCTGAGGAAGCCAGCCAGTAACATCACCAGACAGGCCTTATCATGGAACCCCCATGGAAAACGGAAAAGAGGAAGGCCAAGAAACACCTGGCGATGGGACCTCGAGGCAGACAGCAAGATGATGGGACACACCTGGAAACAACTAGAGAGGGCAGCCCAGGATCGAGGTCTCTGGCGGACTGTTGTCGGCGGCCTATGCTTCAGGAGGAGCGACAGGCATAACTGACTGTCTGACTGAGTTCGTTAAAAACTCGTCACCTTCCGATCTGAAAAAAAAAAAAAAAAAAAAAAGAGTTTCTTCTTCATCTTCCGCCTAAAATGTACTACTTCCATCAGAAGTAAGCGGGGGTGGAGGTCACAAAACTTATGCTTTTACCGTTTTGATTGGTTGAGATCGGTTTACTCCCACAAAAAGTTAACAACTGGTTGTTCTGTGTGCTCGAACTCTTTCACTTCTTGACAAATTGTGAGAAGACTCTATGCTGTTTTCAAGTCAACGTTTTCTCCCCCGCACATCAAGGGAAGTGATTCTTACTGGTGTGCACTAAAAAAATGTCTCTATAGTGGATCTGCGCCAAACAATGCCCACGTTCGCGTGTATGTTTAATACCAATGACGGGAGACACATTGAAACAGGGTCCGCACCGCCGACAGAAGGAAGGACAGCGCATATTGGATGTCGGATATTGGAAGAGCAAAGAAAGGCTAGCCAACAATAACACATCAGAAATGAATCCTGCTTCCCCGGAGTGCCGAACCCGTGGGAAGCAACTATGTGCACACACAAAACTCCCAAAACACTTTCCCCCCATCATATGTTTCCTCCTGTAAAGTTAATTTTTTTTAAAAAGTAACATTTGACACCAGACTCTTCTTTAAAAGGGTGAAACATTTTCTTAAACTTAACAGGACATCAAGCTCACTCTGTCACGATTATAGCTGGTCGCTATAGCTTGATCAGTTGGGGGTCATGCATAACACCACCCTGTGACATCTAGTATATTTCTCGCTGCTGTTGAGAAATTTGTGTAACAAAGACTCATCTCATACCCAAGGACACAAACACACCACAGATATGCGCTGCGCACAGCCTGAGACGCGCGATCCACGATTTATGAGAGAAAATCTCTGCTGCGGTTGTTACTTACAGACTCATCTTTCAATTCCGATTTTTTGCTTCATTTTCCACCCACAGTCACTTCGTTTTGAAAAATAATAAACTTCCGTCAATCTGATGCTGTCTCATCAGGCATTGTGTTGCGAGCTGGAAGATGTTCAGAGGCGTGCCACCAAACTCATTGCATCCCTGAAAGAAAAGCCATATCCAGAGCGTCTTGCTGCACTGAATCTGCCTAGTCTCGAACACCGCCGTCTCAGGGGGGATATGATCGATATGTACAAATATACGTACGGCCTGTACCTGACCAACCGCCCCCAGTTCAACTACTTCCAAGGCAGAGATACGAGAGGACACAGTCTGAAATTGGAAAAATCACACAGCAGGCTCAACATCAGAAGCTGTTTCTTCGTACAGCGTGCGACCGCCACCTGGAACAGCCTGCCAAACAGTGTGGTCACAGCCCCATCAGTTAATTAATGCTTTCAAGAACAGACTCGACGCACACTGGAAGGAGCTTCCTGCAAAGTTTTACCCTGCCTGTTATCATTAGCCACAACTGTCGAAGTTTTATACCACGCATGGCGCATGACAAATCAGTTGCACTAGTGGAAACGACCTGTGAACAAGCTCCTCGGAGCTTCAACACAGAAAATATCCAGTATCCAGTATCAGTATCAACCCTGCCTCTCCGGTGGAATTCCTTCCAAGCTCGTTCCGACTGTGCCAGACACTGTCCGCTACATCCATATTTATTCAGTTGCAGCCCTCACCAGAGGACAGTCCGCCAGCAGCAGTCAGTATCATGTAGTTGTCATGAAAGAGCCCAGGCACTACCAAGTCACTGCAGTTGTATGAAACAGGTGCATGTACTGACCCAGCTTATTCAGGGCACCACGCACTAGCCCCATGCCCACCCCCAAGTCACACCTTCCTCACACGCTGACTAGAATAATCGCTCAGTTGTGTAAGTGAGTAGTGTGTCCTTCTAGAAGGCGCCACTGTGCCCATTCAGTGATAGTCCCCATGAATTTTACTGACACCGATGATTTAACACACAAACCAACCACGAGCATGGACGTGGAAAGGAAATTGGAACTGAGATCACCTTGACAGCAGAGCATCAAAAACAGGCCCACAGAGCTAATGCGAATTTGAGTGATGATCAATAAGGACGATGATAGACAGATCTATGGTGTTCCATTCTGCTCTCAGTGAAACTACATGGCAAGGCTGTGCTTGTGCTTTTTTTTTTTTTTTTTTTCACAAGATATCCTGGCGTTAACCAGGCCCGAGAAATACAAACAACTGCAGTGTTGGTCTGGAAATTTTAGCAACAATCGGAGATGTACCCTTTTAAGGGGATTAGATGAACCTCGACTGTGTGATTCCCAGACTTCCCTTTTGAGCCCACAGCACTCTGAACTATGGGTTGCTGTCGGCCAGGTGAAGTTGGAGGTGGGGTGGGGATGACGAATCTAGGCCTTAATGCCTCTGATGGGAATTGAACCCACAAACTCCCAGCCTGAGATGTTAACCACTGCGCTACAGCAGCTGATTATTTGATAAACTTTTTATGTTCATGTCGATGGCGTATCTTGATGACATCCAGATGTTTTAATTACATCATTGCTTTGTCTCTGGGGGGGTGGTGGAAGGTGGGGGGAGTTTGAAAACTTCTCTGAAGTTTATCTTGGGAGGGATATCACGATCATAGTCTTGGAGACAGTGGGCCTATTTTTAGTGGCAGGATAGTGCTGCAACATTCCTAGAGAGACAGAAAGAGACTGTGCTGTTCAAGATCGTGTTAATATGAGTGCTTATAATCATCACTATATTATCCTTGTGGTGGCATTATTCTAGTCGTGAGAATGTAAGATAGATGTCATGACAGAATCCTGGAGATCATCTCATCATCCCATGGATAATGGTTTTCAAGTCATTAAATGTAAGAACGATGATAAGATCCGCATTATCATATTATCCCATAAATGCATTTCAAGGCATGAGAATGGGGAAAAGATTAAGCAGGAGTTGTGAAGAGCTTATTACCACCTCAGAGATACTGCTGATTGCGTAATGAGAATATCAGAAACGAGATTATGCGAGAGTCTGAAAGATTATCATATTACCTTTAAATGATGCTATTCGAGTCATGAGAATGAAAGGAAGATGATTTTTTTAAGAGGACCATCGTGTCAGTCTAGGAATGCCGCTTTTCAAGTAAAGAAAATGTCAGAAAGAGAAAAATGATGGAAGAGTCTTGAGGATTATCATCGTATCATTTCAGAAATAGTACTGTTTGTGTCATGGGTGTGTGATCAAGAAGTGATGTAAGAATCGAAAATCACCATCATCTCATCATTCCAGAGATGGAGCTGTTTAAGCCATGAGAATGTGAAAAAAGAAAATATGTGAGGGTCTCGACGATCATCATCATTATCTCAGAGTATTGATCAAATCATGATAATGTGACAAAGATGAAGTGTCTTGATAATCATGTCATATCATCCCAGATGCGGTGCTGTTCAGTTCATGAAAATATGACTGAGAGAGAAGATATAAGTCTTGAAGATCATACCATATCACTCCAGAGATGGTACTTGAAGATCGTGATCTTACCAATAATGCCAGCTCAGACATCGTGGAAAAAAAGGAAATGTAGGAGTTTTGAAGGTTATCATTTTATTATTCCAGATGTGGTACAGTTTTAGGCGTAAGAATGTGAGAAAGATGTGAATTGAGAGTCTCGATACTTATCATATCATCCAAGAAATGATGTTCTTTGAATTATGAAATGAAAGAGATGATGAAGGACTTGAGGACTGATATCATATCACACCAGAAATAGCGCTGTTCAAGGCAAGAAAATGACGGGAGAGACTTGAATGTCATTTTCATACTATATCAGAAAGGATGCTGTTTTGTGTCATGACAGTGATAAGAAGATAGTGCAAGACTCTTGAAAATGGTCATTTTTCCATCCCTGTTCATCATGAGAAGGTAAGTTTTTGGAGATCATCATCATCACTAAGAGATCATCATCATCATCATCATCATTATCACCATCATTCTTGATGCCTGGTTTTCAGCACTCTTGCCCTTCATTCCCTGTGAACAGGAAACGGGGCTGTGGTACCCTTCCTTTCTCCCTGCCGTCTGAACAGTTCTAATGGCAAGTATTTCTAACTTTGCTTAATCAAATTATGTCATCATTGGGCATCATCAGTCCTTGACCAGGTTACCCAGATGGAGCCAATTATGAATGGACTCGAAGCCAGTCCCCTCCTTTGAGGTTGGGGTCAGTGCGATATTTTTATCAGTGTTCTACAGTACTTATGGTGCCTGTAAATGAATGCAAGAAGATGGATAACAGAAAGTGGGGAAATGTTTACTTCTGATCAATTTTCTGATGATGAATCACATAGAACTATGATTGATGATTACTGTGATTTGTTTCAAACTGAGTGAGGAGGACAGGCAGAGTACCAGCTGCATGTATGAAGTGCACACTGCATGCGCTGTTACTTACATGTTTTTAAAAATTACATTTTCAACTCACGTTTTGCACCTATCTGTCGTTGGTAATGTCACCTATGGTATCAACTGCGACAGACGTCTCATGTCTGTATAGAGTAGTATATGGCTATGTTAGTTCATAGAAGGAAGAAAGTTGAGTACCCAATATCATATTTCTTTTCTCTCAGTCCTGGAGAAAAAGGAATATAATGCTTAACAATAAGGAATCCGGGAGAGGGTTAAGTAATGATGATAGAAAGTTAGGAATAAAAGAGTTAATTAAACCATGATTGTTCATTTCTGTTATTGATGATGTGTGCATGTATGTGTGTGTATGTGTGTTTGTGTGCATGTGTAGATGGCTTGAGTGTGTGTGCACACGTATGCATACAAACTTCCAGTGCTTGCAAACTAGTGTGATATTCAGCTTCACTGTAGTCTTAAAGGAAAATTATGCTATTCTGGAAAAAAAGACACAGGAACAAAAGAGAGAATTGATGTGTGAGGGTGTCTTGTGTGTGTGTATGCGGATGGGGGGGGGGGGGAGGGAGAAGGACAGGCAGACAGACAGACAAAGTCAGGGAGAAAGGGTATTAAAACTATTCAACAAAAACAGCAAAAAAGTCATTCAACTTCTCATTCACCGAACATCCCTCAAATTTCAGATTCACAAAGATGCAACAATATATTTCTTGATCCACAACATCATGTTGACATTATTTCAAAGCAGCAATGAAATGAGGGGAAAAATAAAACTGTATCAAGGTAGCATTAAAGTAAATGATTTGCCTGAAGTGATTATTTTGTGTGTGCAGCAGTGCAATAAAGAGAGAGAAAAAAAGAAGAAATTAAATCATATTTTCATCTGTGTAAAGGTTGATGAACAGAGAGAGAGAGAGTGAGAGAGAATTTTTTTTTTTTTTTTTAAAAGGAAAATGTTAGAGAGAGGGAGAGAGAAAAGAGAGAGAGAAAGGGAGAGAGATGAAAGAGGGAGGAAAGAATGGAACAGAGAAAAAGACTATTTTCAAAATCAAAGGGAAAAAAACCAAGAAAAAAGGAAACGATCTAACAAGAATCTGTTGTTCAGTTTTCACTTGTTCACGCATTTACAACATCACTCTGCTGACGACCTTTGCTGAATCAAAGTCTTTTGCACACTGTCCATAGACCACCACCTTGGTTGGGCCACACGTGAGGCCAGCACCTCATCCACATTTATCATTTCCTGGTACCTCAGCTGTAGGCCAGGCGGAAGTTTCTCTCCTGTTCCTTGCGTTCGCTTTCCATCAGCTTCCCCATCTCTTCCACTCGACGATTCAGGGAGCCTGCAATGCCAACAATCAGGCCATGAAATAAACAAGTGTCTGTGTATACTTTTAACATTGCTTGACAATGCAAGTCGCAAATGACACTGCATCACACCAGGGCAGCAGTGACTGTGCATTAGGTCGACGCAAGATTCTGTACTTCAGCGAAGACAGTGTCTGTTTGATGGAACATGCAGACCCAAACAGAACTGAGCTCTGTCTTTTACTTTGCCCCTCATCCCAAGAGTGGTTTGAATTCACGATAGCTTCAGGACCAAACACCCTCACCACCTGATGAGGGCTCTCTCTTTCAGTTTGTGATGTGAAATCCTGATCTTGGCCATACAACTTTGAGCTGAGACAAGTCCGTGTCTGCATGTGTGAGAAGTCTCCAGCTACATTTTCTATCACATGGGACAGTTACAAAATACCAGCTGACTGGAATAAAACAACTATGGCTACAAGAAATAAATTTAAGTCTGATGAATGTTTGTAATGAAGAAAATAGTACAGCACCATCACCACTGCCACCCACTATCCTCTCATTTCTCCACAACATTCTGAATTTCTTGAGGATCAATCTCGCACTCAGCCCTATTCAATGACTGCTTGTCACATCACCATCTTAAAAATGTCAGCTCCTTTTACCGTATTAAAGAATTCATTAGATAATGGTGGAGAATATCCATATCATAAAGAAAAAAATCTTACTGTAAAAACAGCTAAACTATGAACTCAATAAAATTTTAACATAATTATAGTGTATACAGCTAAGAATGAAAAATATTCTACACAAAAGCACAGGTATTAAAAGGGTGAAAGACAGATACACCATGGGCACAGGAACTGCTAGGTTCACAAAAAACGTTTGAGAAAGTCTGCCTGTCCAAACCGAGTGGCAGAATCAAAATGTAAGCAGGCCTGAAAATGAAAATGATAGTCTCCTATCCCTCTGTCCCATATTCTGCAAAGTGTTTTAACAAATTGCAGTCAATAATAAGTTTGAAGGGAATGTTAGATTTTAAGTGAAGACAACTTTGATATGAAAAATGAATTCTGAAACGGTGTCAAGCAAGAATGTATGACTGAAGGGAGACAAATGAGTTTATGATGACTACAGCATGGCAGAGGTAGTTTCCTGCTATAACATGCATGCCGAGTTGAAGTGATGTGTGGATATACATTTCTGACACATTTCAATATTACTTCAATGATCTTTGGAACCAATGTCGATATGTATTTTGCTGAAGTCCAGTGAAATAGCAACAAGCACAAAATCTCAGCAGAATACAAATCAGCTGTAATTCTCCAATCTGATCAGTGGTTTGGATACTCGGGCAAACAAAAAGAAATTGCTGTGTTTTAGTTCAGCAGAACAGGAGGAAAACAGATGGAACTGGTGCTGACTAGTAATTCCTTTCCTTGCAGAAGTGTGTTAAAAAATGTGCCCTGCCGATATCCATGTTAAAGTTAAAAAAAAAACACAATTTCTACTCACACGGATGTTCACGCGTGCATGCACTTTGAATAAACACATTTATGATTTCCCAATCAAATATGTTTACATGCATGCATTCACATTTGCTCACACACACACACACGGACAACAAAAACACATCCTTGGCCCAGAGCCAAACCAACATCACAACAAAGCCTGGCTTAGACTCCAAGTCTTTGTTCTACATAAGACTTAGCTCTACAATAACAAATCTACCTGAAATCTATCGATCAATATTTTCTGCTGGGCTTCCTTGTCGGTCTTTCTATCAAAGTACTAATGGTGTATTTACACGCTCATCAATCACTTCATGCCAGATACTATTCAAACTGTAACACTGACATGTCCATTACTCTACATCTATTCATTACCTGTCTGACGATCAATCCACAGCAAGGAGTCCATGTGAGCGTTGAGAATCTTGGTGATCTGCTGCACCTGCACGCATCCAGATTTCTTTGGCTCAACCTTCTTTTCATGACTTGAATCTTTGTCAGTTTACACCCCCCCCCCCCCCCCCCCCCCCCCCCCCCCCCCCCCCCCCCCCCCCCCCACCCCGCCCCCAGCATCTCTTGCTAGTCCACTAGAGATACATGCAACATTCAAAGCCCACAAGAGAGAAACAATGTCCAAGCATTACGCCACTTAAATGTCAAGCACACCTCCATAATAGTGTTGAATGATTTTTGCACTGGAGAATTAGCAGGAGCTGCATATCTGGACAAAATTCTCCAACGAAGCCAGCGTATATCGTCTGATAAGAATGAATACTTCACACTTTCATTCTTGGCATTTGCTATTGACAATAAAGGTATTGTTGTTATTTACTTAAATTTACTGCTCAACTGATAAACTATTTATTAAATCTTTACTCTGCAACTGAAGCAAGGCGTTTACTACTGACAATGCTGTGATTAAAAATTATCACAGTTTCAAACAAATCTAGTTCTAAGTCTGATTATACCAATCATTCCAATCATCTTTTCTGTGTATCTTTTAACAGAACTCCTACAGGAAATATGAATAAAAGCTGCTCATCATGAATGATAATGTTTACACACTTACTCACATAATGCAGCATAATAGTTTTCCTGAGAGAGTAATGGGAGGGAATAATAAAAAATAAAAAAAAAAAAAAAAGAATCTCAACGACCAAACAAAAACGACTCGGATACTACTTGTACACCCATCCCATCATTTTGTCCCCCTTCCTCCACGCCCCCCCCCCCCCCCCCCCCCCCCCCCCCCCCCCTTTTTTTTTATATTTCTTCTACATTTATCAGTTTTTCTGTACCTTTCTCCCCTCCCCTCCACACACACACACACACACACACACACACACACACACACACACACACACACACACACACACACACACACACACCCTCTCATATCCATGTCTTACAGGGTCATCAGGATCAGGCTTGGTGTTGGAGGAGTTCAGGCGGTCGATGATCTCTTTCAAGTCCTGTCCCATGCGTTTCAGCTGAGCATCCAGACTCTCAGCCAGTTGGTACCTGGATGGGTCACATGTAAGAAAAAACGAAAATTAATTATTTCTTTTATTTTTTTTCATATAAAGTCACCATCCTGGCTACACAACCTACTTGCATCAACAACAACAAAATTATAGGAGGGTTGACCGCCAGAACCCAGTATCTCTCTTCTATATATGTATATGAGGTACTGGGTTCTGGCAGGCAACCCTTGTAATACTCTTCCCTTTACTGTATTCATGAACGCAATTTCAAATACTTTATGACAGATTTTGTGTTTCTGCCACTGCATTGGTCATGATGCGCCTTTGTGCAGTGTGTGTGAGAATGCATGCATTTTGTAAAGTAAGGTAAGGTAATGTTGCTTATAGCCCAGCCGTCTGCAAAGGGCCATATCAGGGCTGTCACCAAGTTGAAGTCTACTCGCAAGTCATTACTTAAAAAAAAAAAAAGCAACAAAAAAAAATCACACAACCCTTTAAAACACACCTAAAAATACTGGAAATTTTGTTAAAAAATCTTTCCTCCGTAAAATCTTAGATCTGATGAAAAATGTTAACTTCTTTCTGAAACTCAAAGATCACATCAGGCGGGACATCTCTGAACAAGGTTTCAAGGAGTCTGCTGTAAAGTATGCATGTCTCACATCATGCAAGTCCCAACCCTCTAAAAGAATATGTTTCACTGTGAGTGGTCCATGACATGCGTTTTGTGTAGTGTTAGATGTCGGCAAGAAAGCAAATAGGAAGGGGGAGTGTTTGTTATGTATGTAATGGATTGGGTATGCATGTGTTGGTAATGAAAATGATCTCTAAGTTACTGAAAGATCAACAGAGATGGAGAGCAAAGGAGTCTTCATCATTATGGTTTTCATTAATGGTGAGTACTTTTTTATTTTTTTAAGCATGCATTCATAATGTCTGTCTCAAGCTGTCATAAGCATCAAAATGTAATGCACCACATACAAACACTACTGCCGATGTGACTCCATGCATAATCATGTCTGCAGGAGCATATGTAGTACCCAACATGCATACTTGAGCATGAACAAGTAGTATGTGAGTTGTAGGCTCAACATTTTTTGTTCCTTTCTCTTCAAGACTATCAACACCATCTCACAAAGCACCATGGAGCTATGTATAGCATTCATTATTCCATCTTGAATAAACACGGATTCAAAACACATGTTATCAAGACTACAAACTTTCAGCACTCACGTGTGTTCTCTCTCCAGATCAGCATGTTGCTGGTAGGAGATGGCGGGCATAGCCTCGAGGGCAGCTTCCAGTGGGGTCAGGAGGTCACCGAGCTCTCGCTGCTGACTGTGCACAAAGTCCAGCTCGTGGTCCAACTTCTGCTGCTCCAGTTTGACTCGCTCCAGGTCTGCATTCAGCTGCACAATCTGGGGCCGGCAAAGCCATTGTGATGTAATTCTACCTAATTTTCATTAAGCTTATTATGGTAAAATATTTAGTTGATTGCAGAAATAAAAAATGTAACACACAAAATAAAAACACTGTCTGCATTCAGCTGCACAATCTGGGGCTAGCAAAGCTATTGTAATGCAGTCCCACCTAATTTTTATAAAGCTTATAATGGTAAAATATGACTTTATTGCAGAAATAAGAAAAGCTAACACACAAAAGCTCTTTCTTGTTGGGCTCAGAAAAGACATGCATGAAATGTACCCACATAATCTGGACATGGCACACCCATGATACTGTTCTTTAAACAAACAAACCAACCAAAATTTTAGTTTTCAATGTCCCACAACCCACTGGCCACAGGGGCCAGAGAACAGCGAGGGTGAGCATACAGTATACAGATTCACCTAGTCTAGAGCATGGAATTATGGGTGACGAGGTGCATCTCCCTCTTTCTGCTGCCTTAATCTGTCCTGAACTAAAGCCATATACTGCTGGGTGGATGGAAACAGTTTTTACGCCTCCAGAATCCACCCCATGAACGGTTCAAACTCATGACTATAATTTCCACAGCCAAACACTCTGACCATTCGACTACAAACCCCTGTAACAAAATACTGCAAACCAAAAATAAATCTCTTGCCAATGCATCTATGTTTAGCTTGCCTTACACCTAATTTCTGAATTTTAATGTTGATGCATTTTTCAGTCTCTATAATAACAATAAAGGAAAATGAAAACGTTAAAAAAACCAATAACTAAATAAACCTCTTCCCTCATTCACCCATTTTCAAATGTCCCCCCCCTCCTCCCTCTATTCCACACCCCTTAACACACCTTCTCCCCGTTGTCGATGACCAGTCGGTCCCAGGCGTTGACCTGTGTGGCCTGCATGAGGAAGTTTCTCTCCTGCTCCTCCAGCTCCGACATCCATTTGTTGGTCTCCTCTTCCAGCTGTTTGTAGTCATCTGACGCCCAGCCTTGGCCCCGCCTTCCGCAGTGTTGCAGCTGCCGCTGCTGATGTGGCTGCTGTGGTGGTGGTGGTAGTGGTGCTGGATGCGGCCAGGCTAGGAACAATGAGAAATTCGAGTTATAGGTGGTTTTTTCTGTTCAGAACTCGTGACACTACTGACTGCGCACATGAAGACACAAGTTGACCAATGTCTTCTCTTAGCACTTTGCCATTAAATATCTAATCGTTTGTAAATACCACTCAAACAACCGATGTAAACTTTTATAAAGATTCTTTCAATTATCTTCCTGACAAAAAAGAAAACAACAATAAGACCACAGACATACACACTTAACTACCGTGGTAAAAAAAACTACTACAGCCTGATCAACAGTGCGACATTTCTATTAAGGGTACAAATCAACATCCCCTATTCTAATAGAAGCAAATGGCAGACCCATGTACCCAGAATGTGCCTAGAGTTTTTTTTTTTTTTTATTATTGGTCTTGGCAGTATCTTCATCAAATATTTTTCCAGTGTACTTTGGAACAGTACGTGTGTATAATGAAAGGGAAATTCTGGCACCAGAAGAAAACATTGTACAGTAACAGGTAAACGGAAAACAGGACTCTCCACAAAACAATTAACATAAGTTCATCTGTCATTCTATGTGCAAGCACCGAGACTTTCAAGGAGAATGTGTTATTATCTCCCTTTAATTTCCTATTGTTCACCTTCTGTCAAGAGTTCCTTTCGCTTTCCCAGGTGACCAGCAACTCTCAGACAGCATGGTCACCATGCTGTCACCTTGGACAGAATTATCAAAACTGTGGGCCGCCCTCTCAGATTCCTATACATGCCCAGCTTGTGAGCTTCAAACGCGACAGTCTGATCTAGATGCAAAGTGAGGCGACTGCAGGCCGAAATCTAAACAAATTTCCAAAAATATTTATAAGGCTCCACCGAAAAACGTAGACAAACGAATTGCAAGACAAAACACGACACGTTTCGACCTCTTAGGTCTTCTTCAGGCAAGACACACAACACTCAGGACAACAATGAACGAGCATACACTTGTTTTCATCCAGTTCGGCATGAGATGGGGCTTATAAATACTTGGTGAAATTTGACAGTTTGATACTATCAGTGATGAACAGACAGCTAAGCTATGAACAAGGGAAGAACAGAAAGCTAATCAGAACAGGAATGGGTGACTGCTTTCACTGTTAACAATGGAATTCTAAGTAGTGAATGCAAAGATACTTATCCTCCACACACTAGTTCTAAGGGGACTGAGATGGTGTTGCAGAGAGGGTTAAAAAAGAGACAGAGACAACTGGGCAGAAAGATGCATGCAAACAAAAACAGAAACAGAGCCACATTGTGCCATCAACTTCCAACACCAAGAGATTTCAGTATATACTGCTTAGTCTTATGATTACTCTTAACAAGACAGAAAAAAAAACAAAAAACAATAAGGAATTGGATGTTACAAATTCGCACATTTGGGCCTGAATATCACAATCTGATTAATTCAACAACAAAAAACAGAAAAAAAAAATACATGCGCTTAACACGCATCTATGCAAATTCATGTCCTTACCTAGCTGCAGAGGACGTAAGATTCAGTGAAAAGCCAGTGGATGCTGTGCTGGCTGCCGCTGTTGTTGCTGTTGTTGTCAAGCCCAGTTTCGGTGCACCTAGACCCAGACTGGGTGCGCTTGTGCCCAGAGAAAACCCTCCACTGGTTGCCGTGGTGACAGACGCTGGTGTGGCAAAGGAGAACGATGGTGTGGTTGCAGCTGTGGTGGAGGCTGGGGCCGCAGCGGACGAAGCTGGGGTCAAGCCAAAGAAACCACCGGGAGCTGCTGGCGCCTGGGGGGCAACTGTCGCACCTGCACATGACAGATCAATGTTTTCTGCAACTTTTTTTTTTCTCTTCTCTTTCTTTTTGTTTTTTTTTTTTGCTTTATGGAAGGAAAAAAAAAAAAAATCATTATACACGACAAAAAAAACTCTTCTTTCACTCTTTTACTTGATCATCATCTTCCAATACACATACACATATAAAGTATACACAAACACACACACACAAAGAATAAAAGATATCCCCCTGTGACCTTCACCCTTATACACACACACACACAACCCCCAGCAACACCCTCCCCTGCCCAAACAAACAGAAAAGGCTAGGGAAAACCCTCTGTCAACATCTCATCATCCCATTGCCAGCAAGTCACCTGTTTCCAATAAAGACAACATTCCTTCGGACAACAGAAGTCAATACTGACAAGACCTACTGTTCCAATCTGAAGATACTGACAAGTTCCACTGTTCCAATGGAAGATACTGACAAGTCCTACTGTTCCAATCTGATGGAAGATATTAACAAGTCCTACAGTTCCAATCTGATGGAAGATATGAACAAGTCCTACAGTTCCAATCTGATGGAAGATATGAACAAGTCCTACAGTTCCAATCTGATGGAAGATATTAACAAGTCCTACTGTTCCAATCTGATGGAAGATACTGACAAGTCCTACTGTTCCAATCTGATGGACAAGGAAATGATTTCTTAAATATACAGACAAAGAAAAATGGAAGACTTGTATGTCTCAGAACACACAGTATTTACATCTGTCCATAAAACATTAGTCATTCACAAATCAATACATTAGAAATTCAAAGAGCACATAACCCAGCTCCTTAGTACTCACCCAGAGAGATGGGGCTTGTGCAGATGTTGTTGCAGGAGCACCCAGCAGTGAGGCTAGGGAGGAGGCTGTTGTGGCCGCTGTACCTATCCACCCATCATATACCAGTGTATATAACATAAGAAAATAAGAAAACTCCAATTCACAACTTCACCACCATGCAAAAATTCAGTTTCTAACTTTCACATTCTGTTATTTGAAAAAAAAAAAAAAAAAAGCAATACAAAAAGTGCAAAAAAAAAGTGTGTGCCTTTGTCATTCCCACTGACTTGAGGTCTATCCATTTCAGTGAACAAAGGATCTTTAAAATGGTCAAGCAGATCTTAAGCTTGAGTGATAAACTTGTATGACTCCTTAAAAACGTTGTCATATTTTGTCTCATTTAATCCATGTCCACCCCCAAGACAAGCTTTCAGCAAACTTTATAAAAGCATGCATTCTCACAGGCTAAATGGACACACATCTCAAACCGGAATATTGATCTCACCAACACCAAAAATACATGTACTACCTGACTCTGAACGACTCACACACTATCTCCTTCCATCTCACAACAGTTCAAAGCTGAAAAATAATGATGAAAGCCATGTGGATATTTGACTTTTCCATCCAGATCAATGTAGTCACCTAAAGTAAGAAAAAACAAATACTGCTGGTATATGTTCACCCTGATGAGTAAAAGTACACTGCTGGTGTATCTACTTACCCTGATAAATAAAAAAAAATACAAACACAACTGCTATAAAAAAAAGTCTAACTTCAATAAACCATGCCGCCTTTGTGTGAGGCACATATTTCTGTCAACTCCAAGACACTGAAAGGATAACACACTTTTCCAACTCATGAAGGTTTGGAGTTCTATCTTTGGCTTTGGATACCAGTTAGATTAAAAAAAAACAAAAAAACAGTAATCTTTTCACAGCAATGGTAGAGTCAGACTATATTTTCTTCCCAGTGCAAAGTTGAAGTCTTGTGTACAAGAAATTTAGAGGACAATCAAAATCCACAAAATCAATATAACAATAAAAACTGGGATGCACATCACAAAGTTGTTACTGAGCGTTGGTCATCAACCTTTGAAGCAAGACTGTGCAGGATGAAGAAATAACAATTAAGGTATGAAAAGAAAACTAACAACATAAAAAAAAAACCCTCCAGTCCAAGCTTCAGTACTTTTATTATATCTTACCTGCAGCAGCAGCAGCAGCAGCAGCAGCAGTTGTGGCAGCAGTCGATTGTGGCGTAGGCAGCAAGCCCTGAGTACCAAACTGTAAGCCAGTTGGTGCTGTTGTCGTGGCTGCTGTTCCAGTGCCACCTGCACCTGAAGAGAGCAGGGTTGATTCAGTTACCTCATGAAATATAAAAAATACGTCTCTGCACCTGATCTCAGAATAGCAGTAAAAATATCACAAGTAAACAGGAGGTATAACAACTGCAATGATGGAGAGATATATTTCATGCAGTCAGCTGAGTTTCTTATCCCACCAAACTAAAGCTTTGTTCATAGTAGCCAAGAGAGAATTCTGATTGCCTTTTCTTTTTTTTTTAAATGAAGAGTTTTTCTCATACTCTCTGTCTGACAAAGTTTGCTATGTCCAACTCTTGACTTTCTCTATCCCTGATGCACACTCTGGAGGCTACAATGGTCCTAGAGAAGGGAGGAGAACTCTGTGCACTGTCTTCCCGAAAACCCAAGATTTATGTGGATCAGAGATAGAGGAAATCATGAGGATATAATGGCACAGTGTATGACACCAAACAGTAAGACACATCTGAGACTTTCTGATCAAGAGACAAAAGTACTCTCCCTTTATTTATGGCGAACCATATCATGCCAGTGTGTGCCCCGTCAAAATGGTACTTAACTTTGGGCAGGGGAGGGCATGGAGGAGGAACAGATTAAAAGGGTAATGAAAGTGGGACTTTCTCATAAATATTTCAAGTAACTCACAAAATTGTACCTCAGGTGGCGTAAAAAGGAAGCTTCTTCTAATCCATTGACCATAGAAATTTAACATCTCTTTCCCCAATTTTTGTGGGAGGAGGGGGGTAAAAAATCAGTTGCACAGATTTTCCCAAAACTATGCTCACCCTGTCACAAAATGCTAACAGGCCATGAAATCAAATTTCATCAGAAAAGCTTTACACACATACTTCAAGTGCGGCAGGCCTGAGAATATCAGAAGCAAACTTAATTAGCAAAACTCTCCAATCCATACAATATACAGACAGCATCAAAACTACATAAAATTCAGAAAATACACAGTGAAAAAGATAGCAGAAACGACTGGATCAGCAATATCCCTACAGCCAGCTCTTAAGCATACCGTTACCAGATCAATAAAATAATATGGCAACAGTCAAGAGATGACATTTTGATGGAAAATGATGTGGCAACAAGCGAGCGGTCAAATCTCAAGCAAACTGATGCCACTTTGATGGTCTGGCTCATCATCATACTCTTCCTCTGTTGATTATATGATAATAAAAAAAACAAAGCACTTCCATCGTTACTGATGTTCTACCCCCATCTTCTGTCACCCATCAAATGGTACTAGTCTACTACTCCCCCACTGCTCACTTTAACTACCCATACACACCCACACTCAGTCTCATTCTATTGCAGTGCCAGCATTAACAGCCAACAAAGAGCTGCCACTATCAAGTTGGGCCACAACGCATTGCTGTAAGGTCACTCTGACAATGTTCAGGCAGACCTTCTCTGGTCTAACTTACAAATAGCACTGTCAACAAGCAACAAAGAACTGTAACAGCACCCTGAAACATGACTAAACTCCGATGAAAACTGCTTGCAACTTCTCTCATTCTGTCTGCTTGTCTGGGTCTGCATCTGTGAGTGACACCACAGCACCTAAAAATCAAATTCCTGAACATTTAATTGAGTTTGTTTCACAACCACCTAACTGAGAGAGAGTTTTTGCAGGTACAGAGGATTACTAACTAAGCACATTTATTAGATTTAAAAAGCAAACCAAAACACATTTTCACTTTGTTAGAAACAAACAAATATACTGACTGCAGTAAGAAACCAAAAAATACAAGTTATACAAATCTAAACAACAACTTGTGTCTTCTGCCAGACCATTACTCACATGCCATTTCCTCAGCAGATACAAGTGCACTTACTCAGTCCAAAGCTGAACCCAGGGGCGGTTGCTGTTTGGCTTGCAGGCGTGGCACCGGCACCCCCAAATGAAAATCCCCCAGCCGTTGCTGTAGGCTTCACCCCACTAGCTGGAGTGGTTCCCCCTGCCCCAAAAGTAAAACCACCCGCTCCTGATGCTGGCTGGGATGCTGCTGCTGTTGGCGTTGCACCAAAGCTGAACCCTCCAGCCTGGCCGCCAGATGGCGCTGCACCGCCAAAGGTAAAGCCACCGCCAGGAGCTGCTGCCGGTTGGGTTGTGGCAATTGTAGCGGAAGCGTTGGCAGGCGCTCCGAAGCCGAAGCCTCCTGCTGGAGCGCCGGTGCCCCCAGCAGCTGTGTTGGGGGGGCCACCAAAACTGAATCCGCTGCCTGCAGGCTGAGCAGGCGCTGCTGTAGTAGCTGCTGTCGATGGCTGGCTGCCAAAGGAGAAACCTCCAGTGGCCCCAGTGGCTCCTGTTCCGAAGGCAAAACCCCACCACCACCACCGGCTGGATGGCTTGCTGTGGTGGTGGTCTGCCCAAAAGAGAAGCCTGAAACATAAGACAGGGCGGTCATCTAGGGGGGAAAATACATTACTGCTTCAGAAGGAAAACAACAAACCCAAACTGAGATCACCTGTGGTATGAGAAAAGGATGAGCTAACTGGTGTGCTTGAATAATCATGATCATCGATCATTGTGCAGGTCTTGCGCCTCATTACGACAAATCTCAAAACAAAGCAGAAACCTGTAATATAACTGAACTATAGTCTATATTCAAAATTAAAGTGAGTTGTAAAGCTAAAATACTATTAGTAATGGCAGTTTCATTCATTATCCTGTGGAAGGTACACTCAGTCTACTTAGTTCAAGGTATGACTTCATGGATGAATAAGGAGTCTGCCTTGTGTGAATGGGTCTCACTGTTTACAAGAATGTAGTTCATAATGTTAATCAGCAGCAGCTTCAAAAAAGGTGTGAATGTCCACTGTTCATATGCTTCTCTGAAATGCTTCTTTAAAACAAGAATGTATAGCTTATTACTGGGTGAAGTTGATCTGAATACGTATAAGCTTCATTTTCCTTCTCCTCTGTTTATTGTATGAACTCACACTTTCATTCAAATTTCTTACACAGTAAGGATACTAACCTGGTTTTTGCCCACCAAACATGTTGCCTTCTGTCCCTCTACAAAGGATCAAAGAACCAACAAATGTCACTGCTGTGCAAGTCTCAACCAGCAGCTGGACAGCATTTATCAGACACAAGGTGAAAGTCACTGAGGATTTTTTTTTTTTTTCAGTTCTGAAACAGAGAGCAATTGATGCCACAGATAGTACTGGCTGTTAGAGCAAACAAGATTCCTGAAATGAAAACAGTGATTCTGTGATCCAATAGCTATCAATCAACATCCATTTCAACAAACAACTATCTAAAGTAAAATCAAAACAACTATCGATCTGTCAATAGTAAAATTAAAACAGCTTCTTCACAAAATGTAGCTAGAATGGCGATTCTTTTGACTCTTGAGGGAAGCGATGGTGAAATGATTTTTTCGAAACATTATTATAATTACACATAGGTTTCATCGCCTTTTTATATCAGTCTATAAGCCATGTGACTTTTACATTATCCATGACAGTCTACAAATCCAACTAGACAGGAGTTCCAGAGACCACCACTGACCATCACAGCTCATACCCATGACTGATGAAAATCAAAAGTTACAGAAATTTGTCTGAATTTTCAGTTATGTGCCTTTATTACGCATACTGTTAATCCAGAATCAGGACACTTTAAGCAAAAAAAAAACTCCAACCTTCCATCTGAAAAGCAAAACAGGCCAGGCCAGGAGGGCTGATAACTTGGCCAGTTTTTATTAAAAAGGGCTGAAAGGGTTTTAAAACCTAGGGTTTTCTTTGGTCTTTGTATCAAATTTAAATGTGCATAAACCCAACTTCAGTTGTTCTTCACTGCAATCCAAAGCTACTTGGCACTAGTCACTAACAGTGGGACTGTAACAACTAGTCTTTAGAGTACGCTATTGCAGCTTGTATTTCATGTTGAATAATTTGTCTGGACTGGCAGAGTCATGCATTTCCAGGGTGAAAAAAAAACACACGAAATAATGTAATTCTTATAATTTTTCACCATTCTGAGGACCTCTGTATTATCTAGCTATGACTGTGCTTGAAGCAACCATTAAACCAGAAGCCCAGTCCATTCTTTAGACAACCAGATCAGGAGACTGTAATATTTCGCTTGTATGCTGACTTCTTGACTAGACAATCAAACACTGCTTGACACAGCTAGGGTGCTGAAACTGGATTTAATGAAATGAAAATATAGAACTGCTAAACATGGTATGATATGTTGATCTGTAACTGACAGAATATGTGTTATACATTGCAACTGAACAACACAAACACGCTTGGCCACCCAGACAAATATGCGACTGCAAAGAACAATAATTATCAGAGCACTACATATTTACTGTGATATTTTTGCTGAAATGAAAAAAAAATACTTGTACTGTTCCTGTACATTCTTTGTATTCACATTAGCCAATCACTCTGTAGCATGTTCAGTTTTGCAGTTCATAATGTGAAAGTATCTCTCACACAGAAACAAGTAGACTTGAAACAATTTCTTGCCACAGAATAAACTCACTCCGACTTTGTTCTGGCTTACCAGAACATTCGACACTTCTTTGTTCTTGAGTGACTTGTCACTTAACCATAATGAACAGAAGTGTCTTTTTGATCTCTATAAGTATAACAAACAGTATTGTCTGTTTGATCACAAGAAGTATCTTACTTTCAGTGTACTAAAATTAAATACTATGATCAACAGAACTAGCTCTAACCGGTTACCACCGGCCCACAACTACAAGAATACAGGAATCAAATCTAGCAGTTCTAGCAAAAGTAGAAAGACTGCACGATGACTGTAACCTCCATCAGTTTCAGTTACCCTGATCAAGATGTCACTCATGCACTGCATGCACACTAGTAGTACTACTAGTCCACTCCGATTTTAACACCACACCGTTTCAGCAATGAGCGAGACACCTGACAAACTTGTACGGATGTGCAGGTTTCAAGCTAGCAACAGTTAAAAGTGAAAAAGAATGAAAAGATTAGGAATGTGGGTCTCAAAGGCATGACTCTGCAAATACCTGGCAACAATAGAGTTCAGAGGGGTTCGTCGCTGCTTCCCCAGTTCCTGGAAGCCGACGTATTTTCCACGGCTACGATTATATCTATCTGGATAATGGATTCGATGCGCCGACACAGCGAGTACGCTCAGCGCTGTTCTGGCCTTGGAAAGAGTGGATCTAAACTTTTAAGGACTGGCAGAAGGGACAGTTATACTACTCATAATTCGAAAAATCAAAACTACAGTCATTAGTCGAATTACAACTAACTGTCTTCATAATTCTTATGATCAGCATACGTACTCTACCCACCTTCTTTTTCCGCCGCCACAAACCAAAACCGGAAGTTTGTACCAAAGCGAGATTATATGCACAACAGCTGCTGGTCTAGGGTCTTCTTCCTTTACACGACCAACATCATTTTGCTGATGGTTTTTGCGTCAGGCCCAGCTTCAGTCATAGAACATGATTTCTTGACCGTCTTTAATTTTCGATCAATATCGACGTACGGTCACTTACGACCCCTAAGCGGCTAGCCATACTTGGTGCAGAGAGACGAACAAAAATTGACAAGTGGAAGAATGTGTGTGTGTGTGTGTGTGTGTGTGTGTGTGTGTGTGTGTGTGTGTGAACTGCAAACAATCTGCAAGTAATTTTCAAAAACACAATAAAAGAGCTAAACAGACTTGAAAAAAGGAAAAAAAACTGTTGCGTGCTGCTTATTGGATCGCCTGTAAGACTAATCCTGCGACCTCAGCTGCCCCCGAGATAAACCCCGACCGGCAACATTCACACAGTTCTACCTGAGCAAATGATAAGATAATACCCTCACTCTACAAATTGAAGGGAGAGGACAGACAGCAGCTCCAACCTCAAAACCTGGAAAAGGAATTCGAAGTTGATGACACGTTAAAAAGTGTGTAGCCTATGCATGATTTGAGCGTGCTTTACCGGGATGGAGAGTAACGTTCTCCATAACGTGGATATTTGGAGCACGTCTGTCAAATCTGTAGGATCGTTATATAGGGCGGCTCTTCTTTGGGCCTGCTGGATCTGGTGGATTTGATCAGCAGTGTGGGATTCCAAACTGAGCTGCAATATTCCACATGCTCTCTTACTACGGTGATAAAGGCATCTATCTTATTCTTGTCATGCCAGTCTTCAAGTTCATGTTTAGAAAGCCTAGCATGCTCTTAACAGTCTACAGCTGTAGCCTCCCAGTTAGGACTTTGGTGATGTGAACTCTATGTTCAGACAACTTGTTGAACACTCTCGCGTAAACCTCTTCAGTTTATAGACCAGCTGGGTTGTCTTGCCGATACTGACCTGCTAAAGGATTGAATTTTTTACTTTTTTTTTTTTCCAGGAAACTCCACACCTCACACCTCACACACACACACACACACACACACACACACACACACACACACACACACACACACACGTCACTTTTTTTCCCCCATGCCAATATATTAAAATCACTCTGTAGAAAACTGCAGCAGGCCTGGTTCCTTTTCTCAGTTTCTTTATATGCGATGCAGGTACGTGGTCGTTGATGACGACACAGAAGAGATGGAAGTGGTCTGAGAACAGAAGAAATGTGGAACGTCACTCACGACAGGCGCCCGGTCTGATGATTCTCTGTGCAGTAGTACCTGCAGTGTTATGATAATCAGGAAGGTTCCTGCCCATCTGAGTGCCGGTCCATTGACGCCATAATGATGGAGCTTCCCAGGGAAGCACTGATCTAATGGTAATGTTGCTTATAGCCCGGCCGACCGCAAAGGGCCATCTCAGGGCTGTCACCACGTTGGAGAGGCACTTATGTTGAATGTAATCAAATGCCTACGAGAAGTCACGTATCTCTAGGTTGCTTTTGCTTTCCCTTGTCTAAGTTGCCAGCTGCTTCATAAGCAAGGGTCAGGAGGTGTGTCTCAAGGCTTCTTTAGCTCTGAAACCATGTTGGGGATCACTTAAGATGTTAATGGTCCTGAGGCGGCTCATCATGTTACTGGCCAGGGGTTGCTCTCGGAGTTCGCAACGTAAGCCGGTGGGAGAGACTGGGAAGGAATTTACTGTTACATTTTTGCTCACCTACTTGAAAACAGCTGTTATCTTGGTATTGGCATATACATCGGACACTGCATGCTTTCTCATTTAACGTTTCAGTTGAAAAGAAGAGAATCAGAAAAGTTCGTATGCAGAATTTCGGAACTTTTGCCGTTATCTCATTTTGGTCCTAAAAGCTGTATGACAGTCAACAGTTCTTTCTTTCGTTTTTTTTTTAAATAAAAGTTTAAGAACTCCTTCTTCAGTGATAGCAATGTCATCAGCCAACGATGGATACGGTTTGCTGTCTAGGAAGAAGATGCTTACACTATCTATGTTCCGTGAAAAGTATATTAATGTACTGACAGTTCGGGACACTGACCTTGTCATTTGCTTATGAGTAAAGTGTGCCCTGATGTTTCAAGAGGGATTCAACTTTAACATCTTTTCTGAAAATTTTAATTAGTTTCCAGAATCTTATCTGGTTACAACCAGAACGTGAAATATCCTTATCAACTGGTAGATCTTTCATCTGATGTGATTCCAGCATGTTTGGCGTTGGTTTTTCTGCAGTGTCACTCTCGCTTGGGTGAACCTACTTCGTGCTGACTCATTTGTTTCTGTTTAGACTTTTTTTTTATATTCATCTTCTGCAGTCCCCACCCCACCCCTCCCCCCCCCCCGAATATTAGTCACTGATCTCAGATGTAACCGACCGGGTTTAATGTTGTGGCCACCACAGAACTCTCTTGTATACTGATTAAGTTTTTAGTGTGCAGTAAAATTTTCCAGTGCTTCAGTCATAGGCATTTCCTTGAGTTTTTCTTCAAACTGTGGCGATATTTTTTTTTCCTTTGAAATAGCCTCTTTGTCTCAGTTCTCATGACGAAGAGGTGGAGACGACTCAGTTACGAGAATCTTGTTGTTCCCTAATGTCACCAGGATAGTGTCGGCGCCCTTTATCAGTGTCACATTATTGATGAAGATCGAACCCAGACTTTTGGCTGTGTCTTTCGTCATCCGCGTTGGTTTATCATTCACCTGTTCAAGGTGAGCACCGGCTATTGTGATAGGCAGGAGCTCTTTACTCAATGTTGACATACTGATTTTGGAGATTAATGCCTAGTTGTCCATCACTGGGTCTTACCAGGTAAACTGAAATCTCCGCCCGGCCAAATGTGGACAATATCCGGTAGTTTCTCCTGATTCTGTTGGAGGCAGTGGAAGTAGATATACATGAAAGTAATATACAGTCCCCCCCCCCCCACCCCCCCCGCCTTCCACCCCCCCCTACCCCCCTCCCGATTTCCAGCTTGACCCAGAGGAGTTCACAGAAGAGTTGGATTGCAACTCCTCGTACTGGCGACTCTCATGCTTGGATGATAGCAGAATGAAGACTCCGCTTCCCTCGCTATTTCTAGCTTTTCTGTAAACAGCATATCTATCTTCTGCATTTTGTTCCCTGAATTCCAGTTACTGGCCTTAGATAAAACCAACCGTAGTTTGAAGTGGTGGCCCCCTACGGAACTCTCTTTCTGGTGTGTTGCCAACAGTGAGACTGTGGATTACGTTCTCAGTGTAGAGTGGAAAGTCTCCCATACTTCATCAACAGCCATTACCCTGAGTTAGCAGAACATCATCCATCAGGGAAGGCGTCTCTGGAATCGACGACCGGTTTCATCCATGCTTCTGTGCCGATGATGATGTCTGCGTGTTGTCTACCAAGGGTTTCTTTGTCTCACAGACTTGCCGTTCACCATCACGATCTTCTTTGACAGGTCTTTCGGTGATCTGACCGGCTTCTTTCAGATGTCCTCTGAAGTGACAAAGCTGCGTCTGTACAGCTTTAAGCCGAGAAGAGACCCTGGCGTGTCGAACGAGACAGGGCTGTACACTTCAAACTGGTTTAAGTCGTCACTAATCGGCATAGTATTTAAACAGGGCGTGCCTTTTCTTTTTTTCCCAATGACGCAGGGAGAGGGGCGGGATAGGGGGAGGGGGGTGTACCGGCGGACAATGTATGGGAGAGGAGGGATGTGGAGGGGTAGAGGAGGCCAGATTCCTCAATTTGACATCGGCAGAACCATCCAAAACAGTGACGGTGGTCGTTTGGAGAAAGTAAGGGAAGGCGTTGGAATCGATTGTCCTACTGATGGCACACAGTACATTGTGTGAGATGCTTTGTGCCCTGTGGAATGATAAGGTGTGTCCCTTGGAATGATGAGGTGTGTCCCATGGAATGATAAGGTGTGCCCTGTGGAATGATAAGGTGTGCTCTGTGGAATGATAAGGTGTGTCCTGTGGAATGATAAGGTGTGCTCTGTGGAATGATAAGGTGTGCTCTATGGAATGATAAGGTGTGCCTCGTGGAATGATAAGGTGTTGTCTGTGGAATGATAAGGTGTTGTCTGTGGAATGATAAGGTGTTGTCTGTGGAATGATACCATGTGCTATGTGGAATGATAAGGTGTGCTCTGTGGAATGATAAGGTGTGCTCTGTGGAATGATAAGGTGTGCTCTGTGGAATGATAAGGTGTTGTCTGTGGAATGATAAGGTGTGCTACGTGGAATGATAAGGTGTGCTCTGTGGAATGATCAGGTGTGCTCTGTGGAATGATAAGGTGTGCTCTGTGGAATGATAAGGTGTGCTATGTGGAATAAGGTGTGCTCTGTGGAATGATAAGGTGTGCTCTGTGGAATGATCAGGTGTGCTCTGTGGAATGATAAGGTGTGCTCTGTGGAATGATCAGGTGTGCTATGTGGAATGATAAGGTGTGCTGTGGAATGACAAGGTGTGCTCTGTGGAATGATAAGGTGTGCTCTGTGGAATGATCAGGTGTGCTCTGTGGAATGATCAGGTGTGTCCCATGGAATGATAAGGTGTGCCCTGTGGAATGATAAGGTGTGCTCTGTGGTATGATAAGGTGTGCTCTGTGGAATGATAAGGTGTGCTCTGTCGAATGATAAGGTGTTGTCTGTGGAATGATAAGGTGTGCCCTGTGGAATGATAAGGTGTGCCCTGTGGAATGATAAGGTGTGTCCCGTGGAAAGATAAGATGTGCCCTGTGGAATGATAAGGTGTGCCCTGTGGAACGATAAGGTGTGTCCCATGGAATGATAAGGTGTGCCCTGTAGAATGATAAGGTATGCTATGTGGAATGATAAGGTGTGCTCTGTGGAATGATAAGGTGTGCTATGTGGAATGATAAGGTGTGCCCGTGGAATGATAAGGTGTGCCCTGTGGAATGATAAGGTGTGTCCTGTGGAATGATAAGGTGTGCCCTGTGGAATGATAAGGTGTGCTCTGTGGAATGATCAGGTGTGCCCTGTGGAATGATAGGTGTGCTCTGTGGAATGATAAGGTGTTGTCTGTGGAATGATAAGGTGTTGTCTGTGGAATGATAAGTGTTGTCTGTGGAATGATAAGGTGTGCTCTGTGGAATGATAAGGTGTTGTCTGTGGAATGATAAGGTGTTGTCTGTGGAATGATAAGGTGTGCCCTGTGGAATGATAAGGTGTGCTCTGTGGAATGATAAGGTGTGCTCTGTGGAATGATAAGGTGTGCTATATGGAATGATAAGGTGTGCCCTGTGGAATGATAAGGTGTTGTCTGTGGAATGATAAGGTGTGCCCTATGGAATGATAAGGTGTGCTCTGTGGAATGATCAGCTGTGCCCTGTGGAATGATAAGGTGTGCTCTGTGGAATGATAAGGTGTTGTCTGTGGAATGATAAGGTGTTGTCTGTGGAATGATAAGGTGTGCCCTGTGGAATGATAAGGTGTGCTCTGTGGAATGATAAGTGTGCTCTGTGGGAATGATAAGGTGTGCTATATGGAATGATAAGGGTGTGCCCTGTGGAATGATAAGGTGTTGTCTGTGGAATGATAAGGTGTGCCCTATGGAATGATAAGGTGTGCCTCGTGGAATGATAAGGTGTTGTCTGTGGAATGATAAGGTGTTGTCTGTGGAATGATAAGGTGTTGTCTCTGTGGAATGATAAGGTGTGCTCTGTGGAATGATAAGGTGTTGTCTGTGGAATGATAAGGTGTGCTCTGTGGAATGATAAGGTGTGCTCTGTGGAATGATAAGGTGTGTTCTGTGGAATGATAAGGTGTGCTATGTGGAATGATAAGGTGTGCTATATGGAATGATAAGGTGTGCCCTGTGGAATGATAAGGTGTTGTCTGTGGAA
>JADBJO010000239.1:490000-495000 GCA_016801955.1 Conus betulinus | reverse complement strand
ATCTGTCGTTGGATCCAGATACGCACTATGAATTTACATCATAATTTAAACGTCTTTGTTCTTGAGCCACGTTTTTTTTTTTCTGTTTTCCACCAAGTTTGGTTCAAACAGTTCACTGTTTCTAAGTAACCCTGCTGACAGTCGGAGGAACCAAATAAACACGAATAAAATGAAGGGCTCCTTGGCGTACATAAAACGAGTTGTCTGAAGCAACGTCATAACAATGTATTCAATATTATGCTTTTTTTTTTTATGGCGACATATGAGATTGCAGTTTTTCATGAACAACAACAAAAAAAAAAGGCAACAAAGAATAGAATCTATTCAAAAATGCGTAAAGTAATTGGCTGAGTCGTGAGAGCGTGCGCGCGTGCGCGACCACGCACGCACACTCGCACGCTCGCACGCACGCACGCACACGCACGCACGCACGCACGCACGCACGCACGCACGCACGCACACACACACACACACACACACACACACACACACACACACACACAAAGAGCTTTCGGGGGTACGTTTAAACAGCTGTAAATGTTTACAACATGAAAAGTCACACAAAACTTTTTTAAAACTCGAATAACAGAAATAAAAGATGAAGCAGCAGAACAGAACAAAAACAAAATAAAACAAAAACAAAACAAAACAAAACAAAAATCCCACATATTTCTTTTAATCTGCTGGCCTGCGGCTTGTATGATTAGTCTTTTTTTCGCCCCCCTCCCCCCCCCCCCCCCCCCTCACACCCCCACACACCCCCCCCCTCACACACACACACACACACACACACGCACGCACACGCACGCACGCACGCACGCACGCACGCACGCACACACACACACACACACACACACACACACACACACACACACACACACAACCCCCCCCACCCCAACCCTTTTTTTTTCCTTTTTCTTTTTCCTTGTTTTAGACAGTTGGCACAAATTACCGCAAGATTCGATAACAGCACTGCACTTAAGTATACATAAAAACTGACATTTCAAACGGACCTACACGTCAAACTGTTCAACGTCACTGAAAATTGACCGGCGAACAAAAACAGGTGGTTAAAAAAAAAAAAAAATGTATTAAAACCAGTACTGTGATTGTCACAAAATATATGTGGGCCTGCATATAGAATATAGTCATGTGTTAGAAAATCAAGCATAAGCGAATGTAAATGCAGGTAAGTCTCTAGAGTATCATGTACATAAAAAAAAAAAAAGCAGATGAATAAATGACTGAGTAAATGTCCTCTACACGAAACACAAACAAAATCAATGATAAATATCAGTTGGTTGTAGAGACTCATCTACATTTCCAAGAATCCACCTTGGTTGGCTAAGAATCAAATTCAGACTTGATCGTGATCCACAGTGATTCGCACACACACACACACACACACACACACACACACTTGTATAGGTCCCATTGTCTGGGACTGTGCGCTGGATCATTTTCCCAGAACTTTGAAACATTTTTCCAGATTTTTTTTATGTGATGTAATTATTGATGGTATTAGATTAAGAACCATACCAGTTACACAGGTTTACACTCAACACACACACACACACACACTTCCAAATTTTGGTCGATCGACCTTTATCACGGAGACTTGGATGATGTCAGTGTACAGATGGCGGAAGAATTATATGACGTATGATATGACGTACAGTTCACCCTCCACGTCCCCACAATTCTTCTTCTTTTTTTCCCCCTCCTCTCTGTTCTTTCTTTTCTTGCGTTTGTGGGTCCGTCCGTCTGTAGGTCAGTCCGTCTGTCTTTGCAAATCCAATCCAATCAAAATCGGGTCTGCAATTTTCGCTTGATTCTGTACTTTATAAAACAAAAACCGTCTTGGTGGAGGTAAACTTCTCTCCCCTCGCCTTCCCCCCGCCTTCCCCCCCACCCCCCTCCTTCTCTGCTCTCCCACCTCTAATGCACCTTTCCTTCAGGTCTTGCGCATAGATTGCTTTCACGCATTTCTCTTCTCGAATCCTTCCGACGATTTACATCTATGAGTATGATTAACGACTAATCTCATTTGTTACATAGGCTGGAAAACAACAGCAACAAAAAACAGAAAAAAAAGACACAGCATTGCTATGATTATCACAAACAAGAACGGCATGATTCAAAACACGTAGCTGGCATGTACATTCCGAATCCCAATCACAAAAGTAATTTTGGCACCAAGAAGACATCCAGTCCGTTTCGTTGGCCTGTATAATAAACATAAACGTGCTTCCTTTCGGGAGGTTATTTCCCTCCCCAGCCTTTCCACTCCCTCCCACCACCCCACTCGACCCTCCACCTCCTCCCTCCCCGCACCTCCTCACTCCCTTGCGCAGACGGTGGTTCTCTTTTCTTTCGCACAATCTGTTTACTTACATGCTTCCAGAACTCGACATCAAACAAATTGTGTGACCGTTGATTTTCAAGTGAGGAGACTGCAGGTGGAACAACAAAACCACTTAAATGAACATTCACTGCTCCACCGGACGAAAGAGACTACAAATTACAAAACAAAACACGACGCGTTTCGACCTTTTTAGTCAACTTCAGGCAAAACAAACGACTTTAAAAAACAATGGAAACGAAGAACGAACAATCACTATCTCCTCAAACTGGGTGCAAAATTGTTGTGATATTCTTCAGGCAAGGCAAACAACATTCAAGACAATGAAAACGAAGAACGAACAATCACCTATCTCCTCAAACTGGGTGCAAAATTGATGTGATATGAAGAAGACCACAGAGGTCGAAACGCGTCGTGTTTTGTCTTATAATTGTTTGCTTCTGTCTTTCGACAGAACAGTAAATCTTCTTTTATATTGTGTAACAATCTGCCATCTAAAGTTCGGATGGGATTTACATGACGTTAAACGTAAGCACTTTACGTCAGATTGCATGTAGACTGTATTGTGACATGTTCAACCGGATGTTGTTTTCGAGTCTCTAAGAGAGGTCAACATTTCCTCCATAGAATAAAGATTTTGTGTAAAAATGCATTCAGTTTCCACCCGTTTTTCTAAAAGCATGTTCAGCTTGGACGTTCTGTTTGTTTGGCTGGTTTCTTGTTTTTGACCTTGGCATTGATTTAAACCTGGTTGCAGCCCTTATGTAGAACCTAGGCTGGTTTGCAGAGAAAATGACATGAAACAGGAGTAAGGTCGAACAACATTCAGGGTTTAAGTAACGCATTACTGTATCGCACAAGCTGACACTTCGTGTTGTTTCCTATTACATTCATGTAGCGATCGTTCAGAACAGTGGGAGGAGCAATAACACTTTGGGCGAAAAATCAGTGCGTACGAGCACAAGGTAAGCATACTTACTTCTGCGTGCATCCTGTTTTTTGACAGATATTGGTCAATGTTTAGACATTTCTCTTTCCGCTGCTCTCCCACGCGCTCTCTCTGTATCGCTGTTTTTTTTCATCAATGTCGTAACATCTCTCTCTCTCTCTCTCTCTCTCTCTCTCTCTCTCTCTCTCTCTCTCTCTCACACACACACACACACACACACACACACACACACACACACACACACACACACACACACACACGCACACAAGCACACACACACACACCCACGAACACACCTACCCACACGCACGCATAGACCGCAGAAAAAAAAAATGCATCAATCTGTAAAAACAAACACACGAAAACAACACCAGCAATAACACACACACACACACACACACACACACACACACACACACACACACACACACACACACACACCCAAAGAAATCAACAAGCAGAAATTCATCATCGACAGTCAGCTGCCAGTGTCATCTGCGAACAGAACGTCCGCGCGACTACCAGTATAGTCGCAGGACTTAACAGCATCGTCGCTCCCAAACACGAAACTGGTGCCTGCCCCACACTGTTCTCTGCTGCGGACGACTCCATCCACGCACCAGATGTAGGTGTCACAGTTGTGTGGGAAAGTGGTCTCACTAGCATGGAAACTGTGAGCTGCCGTAGCGTTGCAAGAGTACAGCGCTGAAGAGTTTTGCACTGCAAGAGAAAGTCGTCGACGTCATCATCATCATCATGAGCATCACCAGCATCTTCATCTTTGTCATATACTTTGTTGCTACTACTGCTGCTGCTGCTGCTGCTATTGCTGCTGCTGCTGCTACTACTACTATTGCTGCTGTTGCAGCAGCAGATGCTGCTGCTGCTACTACTACTACTACTATGGTGATGCTGCTACTACAACTACTTTTGCTGCTGATTGATCAAATATCAAAGTGTCAAAAAAGTATTGCTGCTGATGCCGCCGCTGCTTCTGCTGCCGCCGCTGCTATTGCTGCTGCTGCTGCTGCTTCTGCTACTACTACTACTACTACTACTGCTGCTGATGCTACTACTACTACTATTGCTGCTGTTGCAGCAGCAGCTGCTGCTACTACTACTACTATTACTACTGCTATTGCTGCTGCTGCTACTACTACTATTGCTGCTGCTGCTGCTGCTGCTGCTGCTGCTGCTTCTGCCACTTCTGCTACAACTACTACTACTACTACTACTACTACTACTACTGCTGCTGCTGCTATTACTACTGCTGCTGCTACTACAACTACTGCTGCTGCTGCTGATCCTGTTCTGCTACTACCACTACCATGAATACTACTACTACTACTACTGCTACTACTACTGCTGCTGCCTTTTGCTATTACTACCACTACTACTATTGCTGCTACTACTACTACTATTACTGTTGTGACTACTACTATTACCTACTGCTGCTGCTGCTGCTGCTGCTACTACTACTACTAAATGACAGTCCAGTAATCTTCGTATGCCTCAATACTAACCTCATCTTCTCACCACACACCTTCACACCAAGACGCACACATTCTTCTTCTACGGGAAATCTCTCTCTCTCTCTCTCTCTCTCTCTCTCTCTCTCTCTCTCTCTCTCTCTCTCTCTCTCTCCCTCCCCTCTCTCTCTCTCTCTCTCTCCCTCCCTCCCACCCACCC
>JADBJO010000239.1:470000-485000 GCA_016801955.1 Conus betulinus | reverse complement strand
CACATATACACGCACGCACACATACAACACAGTCTTTGCGACGTTTCTTTCATGAAGAAAGTGATCCCAAGGTAAATATCCCTTTTCGTTCTCCACTCCTCTGTACTTTCTTGCACTCTTTCGTTTTCGCATGTGTAAGATTGTTGCACGTGGGGATGTGGAAAATGAGGGGGATCATGCATATTTTCTTTTCACTATAAGATTGGCTTCATCGAGGAAGAGAACTGGTGAGACGAGAAGTAACAAACTAAATCCCTAAATTCATTTAAAAGACGCCGTCTCTGTCCACCTTCGTCTGTCCACCTGTCTGTCTGCCTAACGGTCTGTCTGTCTGTCTCTCTCTCTCTTTTTTTTCTTTTCTTTCTCTTCTCTCTCTCTCTCTCTCTCTCTCTCTCTCTCTCTCTCTCTCTCTCTCTCTCTTCTCTTTGGGGTGGGGGTGAGGGTGGATGGATGTGGGGGGAGGGGACGGGGGGTGGGGACGGGGGTGGGAGGTGAATGGGTGCTGGGGTGGGTGGATGGTGGTGGTGGTGGTGTGATGTGAAGAGCGCTCATGCGCTTGGGCAGGGGGGAAGGAGAGGGGGACAGGCAATAGGGACCAACGATATCCTTGCAGGCCTGTGTATATACAGAATTGGTTGCTTACGCATAGTTTTTGCTTTGGTATCGTGTCGCCTATTTAAACATATAATTACCATTTTAGCATATTTGAGAGAGAGGGTGGAGAGAGGAGAGGGGGGGGGGGGGGGGGGGGAGCGAGAGTGTGTGTGCGGGTGTATGTGTAAAACAAAATGAAAAACTATATTAATTATGTCCATTGTTTCATCTATGTTGGTTCCGTTTTCGTATAATGCAACATATTACCAGAGTGAGTGTGCCAGTACACCACACATTAGTACATTAACAAACCCAGACACTTTGTATCAATTGCCAAAAACACTCAAATCAGCAAAAATATGTCCATTTGTAAGAGAACATACAGACTATGCATGGTGAGTAAGAGACTGGTTGGGGAAGAAAAGAAAAAAAAAAAAAAAAAAAAAAAAAAAAAAAAAAAAGTGGAGTAGTGGAAATTGTTTTTTTTTTTTTTTTTCCGCTTTTTTGTTTTTTTTTTTTTTTTTTGAAGAGGACAGTGTGAAGCACCAAAAAATGAAGAGGTGGATTTTGGCCTTAGGGAAGACAAAAAAAAAAAAAAAAAAAAAAAAAAAAAAAACCACCCTTAGTGCTCCATTGCTCCGAGAACTGATGCCATATGTACATAAATATCCTTTTTTTTTTGTATGTTTATTTTGTTATTTGTAATGACCAAGTCATCTTTAAGGCACATTCAGCATTGAAGATTTTGCACACAACTATCATTTGTGCGCGATTTCTTTTTTTTCTTCTACGGTCAGTACCATTGTTATTTTGTTTAAAAGTCTTACCTAGATAATAAACGTCTTCTGACAACTACAGATGTGTTTTTCTTTAGCTTCGTTGAAGAGGGGGATAAGCAATAATTCGGACTTAGCAAACGATAATGCAAAAGATTTGAGAGCTAATTTCAAAGCGAGTGAATGAAAAGTAGGGGGTGGTTAGAGAATACTATCGCTTGCCGAACCCCTAAAGAATAGATGTAGATCGGATTCGGCACAGGCACAGGCACAGGAAACTAATCCACACAAATGAATATCCAGATTATTTTTGAATGAATTGGCATATATATATATATATATATACTCCAAGGATAAGTAACACATATATATATATAAAACTCCAAGGATAAGTAACCGAGCACCATTACAGCAACTTACAGAGCAGCTTGGTGTTGAAATGACTGCAAGAAATATTCAAATTTATATCTCCCCCTATTTCTTCAATCTAAGATATATAGATATATATATATATATATATATATATTCTAATAAATTCAAGGATATGTATCGAGCACCATTCCAGCAACTTACAGAGCAGCTTGGTGTTGCAATGACTGCAAGAAATATTCAATTATAAACAAAGCTTGTTCTTATGTCTTAGATTGAAGAAAACAGAGGGAGATAAGCACTGATATCTGCAGTGGTAGATAATTCTGCCTAACAACAGTATGTGCTTGAGTGGGTGAATGGGGAATAATAAATGCTTCTCAAAATGAGCCTTCAGCAAGCTTATAGTCTCCAAGGGGGAGACCATCTCCAATGGGAGGAAAACTTACCAACATGTAACTCCTGGTCAGATACCGGTATTTCGAAACCTGATTGTTTCTCCTCAGTCTTTTCATATTGTCTACCTTTCACAAGAAAATGTAGCTTGTTTTGCTCTTTCATGATTTTCTTTGTTTTTTAGGTGGCACGTTTAGTTAATTTTTTGAAAACTCAACAACCATACTACGGTATTGCATACCAGCCTTTTTCTGGGATAGCATTCTTCTTAAAATCGAAAAGGCAGAGGAATCAAGTTACCACTTTCCGTGGTCACTGAGAAGAAACAATCAGGATTCGAAATACCAGTATCAGACCCCGAACACACATAATACCGGTACCTGACCCGAACACACACACACACACACACACGCACGCACACAAAAACCGGTATCTGACCCGAACACACACACACATACGCACGCACACACACGTGTGTGCGCGCGCGCGCGCGCACACACTCACAGTATCTGACTCGAACACACATACGCACACACACACATGATCATTACCTGGGCCGCACACCCTCGCAGTGAAATCTACCGCGTAAGGTGAAGACAGATCCGAGAGATCGGCACGGAACGGTTCGTCAATCTTCATCTGCAGTGTGGCTGTGAGCATGACACGAGCGAAGAGAAATGGTTGAATGTGCGCACAGACGTACACTCACAGATAATTTTCCCCCCCCGCCATTATCTCCCTTGACATCAACTTATAATGGTGGCGTAACGAACGTTTGGGTCGTCATTCGGAAAAAGGCCACACCCCACAATGAGCGTTTTGCACGAAAACCCTATCATCTGATAATTGATCAAAAGAACAACTCCCCACCAATCATATCCATTGTTTTGGGGGATCTTCAGGATTGAAATCACAAACAATCTTCAAATACATGACCTTCACCTTAGGTGACCCACTTTTCAGCCGGTCTTTGCACTCCCCCGTCACCCTATCTTTGCGCCAGCCTCAACAGCACAAAAGAATCCCATTCCTTTGATTTTAGTCTGCTTGGATCCACCTGGCTTGACATTGATGGCTATGTGAAAAGGAAATGAAGAGAATCAACTCTCAGACACAATAAAATTTCTCGAAACCATCCAGCTGCGCCAGTCTATAAATACTCTGCTCCTTAAGCAAGGCGTCGGCGCATTAATTTTTGGTGTGCAGCCTGTGCGTACAGACGTACACTCATCTAAGGCAAAATTTGTCTCCATTATTACTTCCCTTGACATCAGTTTATAACGGTGACGTAACGAACGTTTGGGTGGTCAGACAGTCGGGGTTATCAAAAACCCTCCGTCCTGAGCGATACTGGTGTTGTAACCTGCCAGTGCTTTTCGGTCAGCAGAGGCTGCAGAACAGTCTTGGGTACAGAGAGTCATGGCGAGATATATGCCTATATCAGACGAGCACATCGAGACTTTGAGAACGGCGAGAAGAGATACTTGCGCGCTAGTTTCATGAGCTGAATGGCTGCCGGAACAGTCGTTAGAGTTATGTCTCTCTTGTGAAGTTCAGAACAGGCTGCACACACCATGAAATCAAAACGCCAAGGCCTAGCTTAAGGAGTGGAATATTTATAGATAGTCACAATTTTATTGCTTTGAGAATTGTTACTGTGTCTGAAAGTTGATTTACCTTCTTTTCTTCATGTGGTCGTCAAGGTACGTACCAACCAAGTGGTTCTAATCAGACACATCAAAATGAAAAGAATGGGACTATCTTGGGGAAACCCCCTGGCGCAAAGATAGGTTCAAGGGTGTGTGCGAAGGGCTGAAATGTGACGTCATGTAAGGGGTAGCTCATCTGTTACTAGATTGTGAAAGGATTTCATTGGTTGAAATGCCTAATATCAAGTCAGATGACCGGTGGGTAATGTTTATTTGATCAGTCATCAATTTTCACATGGTTTTTTTTTTGTTTTTTTTTTTTTATAAACTTTTTTGATTTAACATCAGTTCTGAGCTAAAGTCTATGCTACGTCTCAAAACGTGTTCATGGGTAACATAGCGATTTAATGCAAAATCCTAAACGTAGCGTGTGGCCACATCAGTCTGAAGCATTTTTTTTTTTTTTCTCGAGCATCTGGCGTTTCAATCGACGTCATCTGTCAGAGTCTCGCTCTTGGATCTACAAGAAAGGGTGGACACCTCTACTGACTCGTACAGTTTTGTCTTGCAGGCTGATAAGTCTGGTTTTCAGGAGGACGTTCAGGTCTGATCCACACGCTTAAAGATCCCAAAAGACACAGGGAGGTAAGATGGGTCGACGGCGTGGGTGGTTTGTTCCAATTGGTAGTCACATTAGCGTTCACAGCGGTCAAGAATTGAATTGTTTATACTCTTTACTGAGATCTCCGAAGAGATGCAGTCTTTAAGTGGTTTGCCATCACACACACACACACACACACACACACACACACACACACACACACACACAACGCACGCTCACGTACGCACACACACATACACACGCATGCACACACACACACACACACACACACACACACACACACTCATCATCATGGAGATGATGATCATGATCATGGTGATGATGATGATGATGATGATGATGATGATGATGATGGAATGCACACACACACATTGAGATCAAGAAACAGACAGTCTGTGATACCTCTGGCAAGGAATGCGTAGAAACTGGGGTCATCTCCCAGAACACTCAAGGTCCAGGCGCAGGCCACCACAGCCAGAACACCGATGATTGAGACGGGAATACAACACCTTTTCAAACACTTCTTGGCACTGAACTTTCCACTGGAAGAAAAAACTATCCCACACCGCGATCCTTCGCTGTCGGGGATTCTACAAACTTCGAGATCCGGAGCTGACTCTAGATTATACCGCGTGGGATACATATGGGGTTCATCAAACAAAGGGTTTCCAAATCACCGATCCCTGGCGATGTATATCAGGTGGGAGATCTTCAACCGGAAGGCTGCTTCCGAAATCTCCGCCTGCTCTGGTACCGTTGCCTGCCCTTGGTGTCTGCCTGGGTGGGTGCCCTTCTCGATTGGTGAGCATTATTCTGGTCGGGTCCCGCGGAGTGGTCGTCAACGTGATAGGGAGGGATCGTTCGTCCAGCGGTCCACGAGTACTGGGACGGTACTGGGCGGGGCCGGAGAAAAACAAACAGGCCGGTAGGGACAAGTGACAGTCCTGATGGAGCATCATGGCTGCTTGGTCCTTGGCTGGCACTGTCTGGGCACGGGGACAAAGAGAAGCGAGCTGAGCTGGAGCCATTCCTGTCAGGTTCATGAAACATGGAATCTTTGGTGGAGGGGGAGTGTGGGTGTGGGGGGGGTGTGGGGGGGGGGGGGGGGGGGGGGGGGGGGGGGGGGGTCCAGGCAAAGGTACTCTCAGCAATTATGTGTGTAGAAATGATCGTGATCTACCACAATATATCGACAACAAGGCAACAGAAGTGTTATAGAAAGCATTCCCACCCACCCCCAACCCACTGAAAAGCTAAAATGAGTAGATAAATAAATACACATTTTTTTCTTAACAATGTCGAAAACAGAATTTGTCGGGAAACTTCAAATATCTCCATGAAAAGTACAGGTCATATATTTGGACGAAAATGAGGTCATTTATTTCAATGTGTATTTGGACGGAAATGAAGCTATTTATTTCAACATGTTTATCTGCTAAGCGGTCATAAAAGGAGAGTCATTTCTGAAACCAAGTGCGGGCCAATCAAAAGCAAACAAATGCACAAACAAACAAAACCAATCTTACCAGATGAACTGTTTCCAGATGAACTGTTTCCAGATGAACTGTTTCCAGTGGCAATGGAAAGGTCGGACCGCCTCCGCGAGCTTCCGGATGAATCTGTTGTATCTGGAAATACCTGTATTGCTTTAATTATACCAACACATGTAAATGAGAGAGAGAGAGAGAGAGAGAGAGAGAGAGAGAGAGAGAGAGAGAGAGAGAGAGAGAGAGAGAGAGAGAGAGAGAGAGTGTTAAATAATGTCCTTAGTAAGGCCATCGCCCAGTTTGAAAATATGTCATCAGATTACAAATTGCAGCAATCATAACAAGCACACAGCTAACCAACCCTAATGAAACATAGTTGCTGTACCAAAAAGAAGCACACGCACCGGTATTCTGTGGGCTCAAAACTTATGAATAATAGGCCTATTTCTTTTTGAAAAGTTTTAGCTTACATCATCAGCTATGTTCGCCGTGTTGTTGGTGCAAAATACAAATACAGGGAATGATCGCTTACATTCCCAACATTTTTTGATGAAAAACAAACAAAAAACACACACAAACAAACAAACGAAAAACTAAAAACAAAAACAAAACCAAACAAACAAACAAAAAAAAAACCCCCAAAAGACAATAAAAAAAAAAAAAAAAAAAACATACGTAACGTGCTAATTATCGTTGATGCTAAATCATCGAAGAAAAAAAAAAGGAAATAGAAAGCAAAGAGTTCCAAGCTGCCACTCAAAGCAGAAGAACAGCAAATAGTAAGAACACGATACAGACACTTAGCCAATAGATAGACCGACAGACTAATTCATTTACTGAAAAGAACAAAAAAAAAAAAAAAAAAAAAAAAATCGAATACTCAGCACCACCTACTCGTTAGTAGTACCCATCGAACGATTTACTGATTTCCCTCCCTCCCTCACTCCCTCACTCACTACAGACCTTGCCAACAAACGACCGAAAGAGCTCAGTCGCTCATTCCTACACGCCGCATCCCATCCCTGGACTAACTTCACACATTGAACACTGACTACACGGAAGAGGAAACAACCTACCAGAGGAGGAAGACTTGTTGGCGACGGAACAATCTGACGGTGAGGAGGACGATGAAGAACTTACAGACTGCCTCACCACAACACCTGAAAACAGAAACACCTGAGAGAAGGATCACCACCACCACACCACCTCCACCACCACCCGTACCCCATTATCTTCCTCTTTCACCTTTCACCCCCCCCCCCCCCTCTTTCACCTTCCCCGTTTATTACGTCCACCTCTCTCCTCTTTCAACTGGACTTGTATTGAATCATGGCATCACTTGGTATTGCTGCATAGTCGTATTCTTATTGCATTGAAAATGCGATAAATGCGACTGCCGAACTCAAAAGTGATTCGCTCTTGAAGCGCAAGTATGCTAATGAGAGTCCTCATGCCAATTTTGGTGATCAGACCACAAAAAGTTGGTTTAACGTCTCCCCTTTACCTTCCATCGCCCCGACCCCCCCCCCCCCCCCACACACACACACACACACACACACACACACACACACACACACATCCCCTCTTCCTCTCACACCTTTATATCTCCGTCTCCTCGTCAACAAGACTCGAGAGATTTTCACACCTGCAGTGATGGTCAAAACATTTGAGCTAAACTCTCAGACATGTAAACATGAAGTGAATGACACTCGACTGTGTGGGGTTCCAGTGTTCCCAACTGAGTCAACAGTAATCTCACTTCCGGGCAGGAGCCGGTCTGCAAAGATTTACCTGAAGTCTCAGTTAATCAAATCACTGTTTCTTTCTTTTTTCTTTTTCTTTTTTTTTATAACCAAGTGAGCAGTTCCCTTTTTCTTCTGTGTTTGTAAAATTGAAATCTGGATGACAATAACTATTTAGCTCTTCTCAATGGAACCCCGTCTTCTCTAGACTTAGCTTTCAATATATCGGTATTAAATGTCAGATGTTAACTATTTACATAGAGACCAATGGGCGTGATTGGAGAGAGAGAGAGAGACAGAGAGAGACAGAGAGAGAGAGAGAGAGAGAGAGAGAGAGAGAGAGAGAGAGAGAGAGAGAGAGAGAGAGAGAGAGATGATCGAACAAAAACGTACGAAAAAAAAAGTACATGGTAGAGAAGAAAGAAAAAAAAAGACACACACATGCAAATGAGTAATGAAGAAACAAACAAACAAATGAAGGAAAAGACATGAAGCATAATAAAAAAAAAGATCCCATTACCTGGATACTGAGGTCTCCTTGGAAATTCAACCCCTCCGGAAATCGTCCCAGAGGGATCATCGGTCCCGAGTGCAACGCAGTCACCGGCACCCTGCTGGTCCACAGGCGAGGGCGGGGGTCAGAGATAGGGGGTGAGGGATTGCCCACAGTCAAAATTTCTCTAGGCCCATCGGGCGGATGATCGTCGTCCTCATCATCAGTCTGGTAGCCCAAGTTGTCGTGGTCCGGGTGAGCTGCCATAGCGGTGGTTGTGTGCTTGAAGTAAGCTGCCACGGATGGGGAAGGAAGGGGATGGGTAAGGGGTGGAGGGGTGGTGGGGTTGATGAGGCGGGAGGAGTGTGTGGAGGAAGAAGGAGAGCGCGAGTGTTACAGACGGGAGATCTGCACAGCAGAACGGTTCAGTTCAGTTCAGTTCAGTTCAGTTGTTTTTTTTTCAACGTTGGTCCATCATATACGTCGCCTTCTCTACCCCTCCCTCCCCTCCCCCTCCCCCGCAAAGTCCCATCCCTCCTTCCAAACTTCCTTCGTCTTTCCCTTCCTCGCTCCTCCTCTCCTTTTCCTTCCCTAGTCTCCCCCCTTCCTTGTTTCCGTTCCACCTGCCCCCCCCCCCCCCCCCCTATCCCCCCCCCCCCCCCCCCCCCCCCTCTTTCCATCCCCCCTCGTCTCCCTTCACTGCAAGTCCCTCCACCTCCCAGACCTTTCCTCCCTCCCTCCCCCCTCTTCCCCCTACCCCGTTATCTCCCTCCTTTATCCCCCCCCCCCCCCACTCTTCCCCGTTCCGTTTCTTTCGTCCCACTTTTCTCTTCCTTCTTCTCTACCCGTTGTGAATTCTGACATCGTCTCATTTCGATGTGTGGTAGCATTTTTTTTCGTTGCATTGAAAAAGGTCGCATTTTTCGTTGCATTGAAAAGGGTCGCATTTTTCGTTGCATTGAAAAAGGTCCCATTTTTCGTTGCATTGAAAAAGGTCCCATTTTTCGTTGCATTGAAAAGGGTCCCATTTTTCGTTGCATTGAAAAAGGTCCCATTTTTCGTTGCATTGAAAAGGGTCCCATTTTTCGTTACATTGAAAAAGGTCCCATTTTTCGTTGCATTGAAAAAGTCCCATCCCATTTTTCGTTGCATTGAAAAAGGTCACGTTTTTCGTTGCATTGAAAAAGGTCCCATTTTTCGTTGCATTGAAAAAGGTCATGTTTTTTCGTTGCATTGAAAAAGGTCACGTTTTTCGTTGCATTGAAAAAGGTCGAATTTTTCGTGGCATGAAAATGCGAATTACGCGACTGTTAAGCAAACAAACAAACAAACAAACAAACTAAGCAAAACGTTCGCCGTTAAAGTCTTAAGAATGCGAATGAGACACGGTGCCAATTTTGGAGATCAGACAAAGAAAAGAAAAAGGGGATTGTACGTCTTCCCCTCTCTCCCTTCCATTGCCTCCCTCTTCTCCCTTTTAAACACACACACACACACACACACACACACACACACACACAACACACACACATGCACACACACACACACACACACACACACACACACACACACACACACACACACACACACACACACACACACACACACACACACACACACACACACATGCACACACACAACACCACACACACACACACACACACACACACACACACACACACACACACACACACACACACACACATATTAGAATCGCAGGTAACCTTGTTTCAGTACCCAGACGATTCCCACACTCGCCTTAAACCAGTACAAAGATGATGCTGCTTTAACCCCTTTCTTTCTGAACCATGTGTTCGTCCCCTAATAGTTATGCTACCTATTTGTTAAAGGTTAAAAAAAAAAAAAAAAAAAAAAAAAAAAAAAAGAAAAAAAAATCCTAGCCAGCTGAACACAGGGGCTGAGAATGTTAGAGCTTCACTGCGGCTAGGGCAACATATCATGGAAAGAGGATTCCCACCCCCCTCTCCTTCAGCCTCTTTGATTTACCCTGAACTGAATTAGGTACCCAGTTACTGCTGGGAGGGTTTTTGAGCCGTAAAAACCCCGAGCCAACGAGAGATTTGAACCCATGACCGTCAGCCTCGGAGCAGAACGCTACTGGTCATCTGACAGCAATTCCCAATCTGTGGTGAAAGAGGTCATGATAATAGCGACTGTTCGTGACTTGATATGCTTGCCCTCTATGATCAAAGGGGTGTGACTTTCACTCCGTATTGACTACATTCCCTGAGGTGCCCGGATGGCTCAACGTTAAATCATCGAGTTTGCGATCAGGCGTTTCGACTGTAAATCCCTCTGGTTAGCGCCCAGCATAAGACTTTCCATGTTCTCTCGCCGATCTTAACCCCTTGTCGCTGTGATGGTAGAGATGCGGTGATGGATAAATCCCCTTACGGGAGCATATTAGCTCCAACAGCCGTTGACAGCTTTATTCCCTGTTCTCCTGAGGATTCCCTTCAGGCAATCAGTGTGATATTGCTCTCTGTGAGGATTACGACCGTTTCCTGACAGTGATAATAGTTTCCCTGTTTTCTCTAAGAACAACTGTTTTCTCAGTTGTCTCAGTGGATCATCAGCTGATTTTCCGCCGTTTTTATTAACCCGAAGAAAACTTGTTATCGTTGGTATCTCTGATGATTAAAACTGGGATATCCATCTTACTTTTGCGGGGGGGGGGGGGGGGGGGGGGGGGGGGGGCAGGGGGCATTATTAACCTTATAAAGACGCTGAAGAAAAAACCGTCTTCACAGTGATGACCCTGAAAAAACAGTAGCGACTCTGGGGAAAACAGTGGTGATCCTGGGTAAAACAGTGGTGACCCTGAGGAAAACAGTGGTGATCCCAGGGAAAACAGTGGTGACCCTGGGGAAAACAGTGGTACAGTGGCGACTCTGGAGAAAACAGTGGTGACCCTGAGGAAAACAGTGGTGACCCTGAGGAAAACAGTGGGTAGTCCTGAGGAAAACAGTGGTGACCCTGGGGAAAACAGTGGTACAGTGGCGACTCTGGAGAAAAACAGTGGTGACCCTGAGGAAAACAGTGGTGACCCTGAGGAAAACAGTGGTGACCCTGAGGAAAACAGTGGTAGTCCTGAGGAAAACAGTGGTGACCCTGAATAAAACAGTGGCGACTCTGGGGAAAAACAGTGGTGACCCTGGGGAAAACAGTGGTGACCCTGGGGAAAACAGTGGTAGTCCTGAGGAAAACAGTGGTGACCCTGGGGAAAACAGTGGTGACCCTGGGGAAAACAGTGGTAGTCCTGAGGAAAACAGTGGTGACTCTGGGAAAACAGTGGTAGTCCTGAGGAAAACAGTGGTGACCCTGGGGAAAACAGTGGTGACCCTGGGGAAAACAGTGGTAGTCCTGAGGAAAACAGTGGTGACTCTGAGGAAAACAGTGGTGACCCTGGGGAAAACAGTGGTGACCCCTGAGGAAAACAGTGGTGACCCTGGGAAAAAACAGTGGTGACACTGAGGAAAACAGTGGTGACCCTGAGGAAAACAGTGGGGAAAACAGTGGTGACTCTGGGGAAAACAGTGGGTGACCCAGTGGTGACACTGAGGAAAACAGTGGTGACCCTGGGAAAAACAGTGGTGACCCTGGGGAAAACAGTGGTGATCCTGAGGAAAACAGTGGTGACCCTGAAGAAAACAGTGGTGACCCTGAGGAAAGCAGTGGTGACCCTGAAGAAAACGGTGCTGACCCTGGGGAAAACAGTGGTGACCCTAGGGAAAACAGTGGTGACACTGAGGAAAACAGTGATGACCCTGGGGAACACAGTGGTGACCCTGGGGAAAACAGTGTGATTCTGAGGAAAACAGCGGTGATGGTCAGAGGTGACCAGTATTAATTGTTTCGCCTCTGTTTGCTGGCTTCCTCAAGGATAACAGCCGTTTGCTGAGGAAAACAGCTAACATCACCTTTAGACTCCACTGAACTCGCATACCCCCCCCCCCCCCCCCCCTCCACCACCCCCCCCTATTCCTATTTTCCAGCCATGTTTATCCCTTGTCTGCCATGTCACCTTTGGAAATGTCTGAATAACGGCTGGTTGTATGTACCTGAACACGTTCATCAGCAATAGGAAAACAGGTTAATCACACTAGATGGCGTCTCTGAGAGCTTAGCTATTTCCTATCTCTTCTGTTTTTTCGTTCTCTGGACCATGTTTCAAGACAGCCGCTTTCCAGACTTAATGCGTCACGGTCCTTCACTGGAAACGAAACGCTTTGAGAAAGATGACGTTTGAACATAAAGTAACGTCATCAAAAGGGACCTCTACGCAGCCGGCAGACAAGGGAGCAAACTTATCAATGTACTGCCGGCAGACAAGGGAGCAAACTTATCAGCGTACTCGTTGACGGGTCAAGTGCAGGGCTTGTTTGTTTTCTTTCATGCGTGGCAGGGCACACTACTCTAAGTTACGGCTGTTCGTGAAAAGTGCGGAATCTGCTTTTATGATCTCAAGATTAAAAAACGGAAAGATCATTTTACTTGGGAAATAGACGTTTGATTTTTCACAGCCGAGTTGGTCGCCATACTTTCAGTTTCAGTTTATTCAAGGAGATGTCACTGCGTGCGGATTAATCCTTACACAACATCTGCTAAGTTTGGAGACCACACAGCGCACGATTTACAACTGATGAATGCTATAGTAGTGGTAGTACATCATCTTGTTCACATGTTGATGACAAACGGTAACATACTGTTGTGTTGAAGCTGAACTAGTTTAAAATGCTTTTTAACAGTAGAGAGAGAAGTCTTAACGTTTGGAATTAAGCGTTTGATACACTCCTGCAACGGAAGGCATAAGATTTTGATTTTTGATGGATACCATCTTACACTGGCGTTCTTCATAATAATAAAACAGACAGGGCATCAAAATAGAAAGCAAATATCCATTCAAGAAGTGTAATGATCAACTGCTTATTGTCTTACAGAGACTTCAATGATTTAATTAAAGAGGTTTTTTTTCGGTGCTTCAATTCATTTTCAAAACCTCATTAAATGACTACATCAGTCTTTGTTTCAGTCTGCAGACCTACTTCAGATCTAACTATCAGACCTCAATGCAGTTTTTGACGGACCAAATGTTTTCCTGAAGTGAAGCGTATCTGTCACACGATGTTACTGGTCAGCACATGGTTTTCGACTGTAAAATTACTGAAGCCCCTTTTCAACATGAAAATATGCCATTGGGAGTGTTGATCAAGAATGTTTCAGTGTCGTTTTCCCTTGTTTCTCTTGTTTAAACTAATGATTCACATTGCACAATTTTTCCCCATTCATTTATTTATTGATGTATTTTGTTTTGTTGGTCGTTCATTCTCATACCCTTTCGCCATATTCTTTTTCTTTCCTTTATTCTTTTTTTTTTTTTTTTTTTTTTTTTTTGTGTGTGTGTGGGGTCTCCAGTCTCCCATTTTCCCTCGGTCTTTTGTTGTTGTTGTTGTTGTGTGTTGTTGTTGTTCTTATTGTTGTTGTTGTTTGCTCTTACTCACCATACAAAATCTGTGTTCATTATTGATGGACGTTTGCTCGCGGATTGGAATGTTTAAGCATTTGATTCAGAATATCTGGGTTCGTTTACGTGCTGTTTGGTATGCCGACACTTTCAATCTGTCAGAATAAACGCAATTTGTAAAATAGAAACTATGAAATCAGTATAGTATAGTTACTATTGTATTAAAATACATTTACAAACACAGTGTGTGTGTGTGTGTGTGTGTGTGTGGTGTGTGTGTGTGTGTGTTGTGTGTGTGTGTGTGTTTTTTCTTTGTTTTAATAATACTGACATTGCTTATTTTCCGTTCACTTGGGTCATGTGTTAATCACGTCTTTTATAACAGTATTATTATCATTAATATTCTTGATAACACCTGCAATTGTAAATTACCAACAGCCTCCTTTAAGAAATAGTCTTTTAAATGCGTTTAAAAAACACTTCAGATGTTTATCCCTAGCCCTCCCTTCTATCCATTTGTCTTTCTGCACACTATCCGACTGCCCCCCACCCCCCACCCTTCTCTTTCCATGACGCTGCCCCCCCCCCCCCCCCCCCCCCCCCCCCCCTCGCCCCCTCGCCCCCGCATTAAAAAAAAATTAATACACATACTAGCATCAGGAAAATTAATGCCTTAATTACATGCCTACAATCACCTTGATGTGTGGCAGAATAATAAGCAAAAGTCTGTCCTTCTTTTATTGATCTTGTTATTTGCCTTGATGCAGACCAGAAGGTGGGTTTTTTTTTTGTCATAGGGCACTGTAGCACTGAAACTTGAATCTTAAAAACACAGAGAGAGAGAGAGAGAGAGAGAGAGAGAGAGAGAGAGAGAGAGAGAGAGAGAGAGAGAGAGAGATGACTGACAGATATCACGACAAATCATTCCCGACACATATTTGACATAGCACTGCTGGTCATCAGGTCGATATTCTCACAAAAGTTATAAATCATTGTTGCCAAACAACACCAACATCAACAAATATATATTTTCAACTCAAATTGACTCTCTCTCTCTCTCTCTCTCTCTCTCTCTCACCACACACACACACACACACTCACACCACACACACACACACACACACACACACACACACACACACACACACACATTTCTAATAGTTTAACTGGAAAGAGCTGAACAGAATTTATTCCCACACTTTGTCGGATGAACACCGGCAAATGGTAGATTTTCACGATGACACAAATTTCCAGCACTATTGGAAACGAGAATGGGAAAATAATTAATTCTTACACTCTAGGAACGGATCACTTGTAAATTTGATTTCTTCCACTAAACAGTTCTAGCACTTAAGTGGCAAGCAGAATACGACAAAATTCATTCTTA
>JADBJO010000239.1:445000-462500 GCA_016801955.1 Conus betulinus | reverse complement strand
CCCATTGTTCTGCGTAAAGCTCGTGAATGTGAAAGCTTTCATCGCCTTTCACCAACGCTTATACTTCAATGTAGCTGTTAGCGAGACTGTTTTGAACACTTTGATGAAGAACATGACTTTTTAAGGCCCCTCGCAGAGACGCTGTCTCTGTCGTCCTCATGACGGCGTGGGCTGAGAAATGGACGTGGAAGCTGCACTGCTGGTGCACAGTGGCCCCGTGACCCTGTGACCATAGAGGCCCTCCCCTCCTCTCTCTCTCTCTCTCTCTCTCTCTCTCTCTCTCTCTCTCTCCTCTCTCTCTCTCTCTCTCTCTCTCTCTCTCTTAAGGGCAAACACTTTTATTCACTTGTCAAGAAATTTACCAGTGGAAAACGTGACCAGAGATGCAAATGGACAGTAAGATAAGATAATGTTGTTTATAGCCCAGCCGACCGCAAAGGGCCACATCAGGACTGTCACCACGTTAAAATCAACTCGCCAGTCATTAAAAAAAAAAATCTTTCACACATCGCTTTAAATGATATCTTCTAGAAACGCACCAGAAACTTCGTTAAAAATCTTTCTTCCGTAAAATCTTAAATCAGATGAAAAATGTTAATCTCTCTCAAAAACCAAAGATCACGTCAGGTGGGACATCTCTGAACAGGATTTTCATGGACTCTGCTGCTGTAAAGTGTTTATGTCTCACATCGTACAAGTCCCAACACTCCAAAAGAATATGTTTCATTGTGAGTGGCACATGACATGGAATGCACCACGGAGCTTCTTCACTCTTTAAAAGTAGGAATGCAAATGGACAGTGGATCTTACCTTAAATAAGCAAATTACAAAGCAGCAATGATTTCACAAAACCAGCAGCAAATCCGAACATATACACAGTACAAAACAGGCACAACATTGTGCCACGTGCCGATCTCGCCCCCCTCCGCCCTTTCCTCCCCTTACTTCAAACGTAGACTGAATGGTCGTAGACGATTTGCTCCGCATCGGACCTGGACAAGCCAGGAGATGGGCGCGGGTTCGATTCACCCCTTTTCCATTTCGCCTTCCGGGGCGAATTAACTCTGCCGGATCAAAACATTACAGTCCGTCATTCAGCCCCGCCAGCCGTGCCTGTTCCCTCTGAGTATGTTTGCGTGGCGTGAATGGAATAAGTTTTTGTAACTAATTCTGATACTAGCCAGAGAAACCCAAATTCATGGCATCGCAGGCTCGATAGATTGCTGACATCTCAGATTACACGCTGCTTTAATTGTTGAATTCACCCGCGCGCATATACGTATATATATATATATATATATATATATATATATATATATGTGTGTGTGTGTGTGTGTGTGTGTGTGTGTGTGTGTGTGTGTGTGTGTGTGTGTGTGTGTGTGTGTGTGCATACGAGCGCGTGTGGATTCATGTGTGTACGCGTCTCGTAAGTTAAAATGAAACAGATTTCCTTCTCAAAATGGGAATTGCCTCGATTGATTGGAAAGCCTGATTCAGCGTGTGTTTGTGTGGGTAAGGTAGGCAGTATTACTTAATGCCCAGCCGACCGGGAAGGGCCATATCAGGGCTGTCACCACGTTGAAGTCAATCCGCAAGCCATCAAAAAAAAAAAAAAAAAAAAAAACAAGAAAAAAGTAAAAAGAACAAAGAAGAAAGGAAAAAAAAAATACCTACCATTCGCACATCTCTTTAACATATTACATGTGATCTAAGATTTTTCAGAAGAAAAATTTTTTTAAATGAAGTTTCTGGTGCGTTTTTAGGTGTATTTTAATCTCTTTCAGAAATACAAAAGATCAAGTCAGGTGGGACATCTCTGAACAAGGTGCGTGTCTGCTCGTGTGTTCGTGTGTCTGCGAGTGTATTTTCTATAGGTAGGCGTTTATGTACTTCTCTCTCTCTCTCTCTCTCTCTCTCTCTCTCTCTCTCTCTCTCTCTCTCTCTCTCTCTCTTATGCCTCCAATCTTCCCACAATGTATCGGCTCAGCAAACCGAACACCAACATGCACATGCTGACAGACAGAGTTCTCACGCAAAAGACCTTCCAACCAGGAAGAAATCACCCATGGCACTTGTCACGTCACCTACCCACCTACCGGTCAAAACTATAAGCCAAGCTTAACGCTGCAAGGTTTCTTTTGTCTTGCTGGTGTTATATATTTCTTCACCGCTCGTCTTGCGCAAGTTTGGGTTTCAGGAAGTAGCAGGTAGCTGCCTCAAGATTGTATGGTCGGGATGGTATGTTGCGCATGATTATAAACATAGATATTGGGGTTGTTTTTTTTTTTATTCTCACTCATTATGGTACATAAATAATGATGCTTACATGATTTGGGGATAAAAGGCACCCCACACTTGTGAGGGCGTTAAATGTATGAGTGTGTGAAGGTCAGCTTTCATTAAGGCAAAAAAAAAAAAGGGAGACAGTTCTCGTGTGTGTGTGTGCGTGTGTACGTGTGTGTGTGTGTGTGTGTGTGTATGTGTGTGTGTGTGGTGTGTGTGTGTGTGTGTGTGTGTGTGTGTGTGTGTGTGTGTGTGTGTGGTGGTGCGTGCGTGCGTGCGTGCGTGCGTGCGTGCGTGCGTGCGTGTGTGTGTGTTGGTGGTGGTGGTGATGGTGGTGATGGTGGTGATAGTGGTGTTGCCCAGTTTGGGATCATGTTTGTATGAACTCACATACTCTGTGTGCGTCACACACACACGCACGCACGCACTCACGCACGCACGCATGCACGCACGCACGCACACACACACACACACACACACACACTCACACACACTCACTCACTGGCACGCATGCACACCATCGCATTCATTCAAGCCCATACAGGTGCATACACGCATATTGACACAGACATGCACTTTCATATAGACAAGTACACTGCACACATGTAAACACGTATATTCAAGCCCATACAGGTGCATACACGCATATTGACACAGACATGCAACTTTCATATAGACAAGTACACTGCACACATGTAAACACGTATATTCAAGCCCATACAGGTGCATACACGCATATTGACACAGACATGCACTTTCATATAGACAAGTACACTGCACACATGTAAACACGTATATTTACATACATATTCACATATACACGCACACCACATCCACATACAAAACTGCACGCACACACACAGAGGCGCGCGCGTGCACGCACACACGCATGCACACAAAGACGTGCAGACGGGCGCACATGGGGACATACTCAATGATACATGCTCACATACACAAACACACGAACGTACACACAAACACACGTGTGCACATTGAGAAATAAGCAAACAGACAGATAAATACACACACACAAACATACATAAATAAGCATATATCCATATAGACACAAAAATACACGCATATGCACACATCAACAGACACGTTCACGCATACAAACACACACACACACACACACGGACACACGGCGCGCACGCACACAAACACACTCACATGCACCAACACACAGACCTCCCCCGCACCCCTCCCCCGACACGCGCACAGGCAAGCAGACAGACGGGCAGATGGACAGATGCGCACATACACACATGAGAACATGCACGCGTGTACACACGCAAACTTCGCTATGAAAATCGAAGAGGGGTGTGTGTGTGTGTGTGTGTGTGTGTGTGTGTGTGTGTGTGTGTGTGTGTGTGTCGGTGGGTGGCTGAAGGAGCCGTGAAGTTTTTCCAGTCTTGTACATGACGGGCTTTTGACCCCCTCCCCCCTCCCCTCCCCTTCCCCCCCCCCCCCCCCCCCCCCCCCCCCCCCCCCCCCCTTCTCTCAAGCTCTCCTCGGTTCGCCCCTGCTGAACTCTAAATGGTGGACGAGGTGCACGTCTTTCTGGCTGCACTGTCTGGAAGCTAGTCCATATACGCTACCACCACATCTGCCAAAACATGTTGTGAGAAAGAGACATAGTCCATGCCTAATGTACACGCTAAATCGGTGCTTTGGCTCAGCTTCAAATGGCAATTTTATTTGCACCACTATTTTGTGTCATTGTTAATGATACCAACACTACTGCTACTATTATTACTACTACTAATTATACCAACTACAACCATTACAATTATGATGATGATGATGATACAACAGCAACAACAGTAATAATGATAGTTATGATAACAAGAGCAATGATGATAACAACAGCAACAAGAACAGCAAGAAAAACGGCAATAACAATTCTTAGAAGAAGAAGAAGAAGAAGAAGAAGAAGAAGCATTTTTCATAGCGCCTTTCTCGTCTACATTCATGGTGCGTTTATGCGGAAATTCTACACACCCCAAAAAATATACACTTTGCAACTATGATAAAATCACCGGAGTTATTGATGATGATAATGACGACAATGATAATGAACAACAAATTATTATTTATCATTTATTTTGTGAATGATGATGATGATAATAAAATGATAATGATAATAATAATACCTGTATATTAGTAATGATATATGTGCTATATAACGCGGTTCCCCACTCTCTTGGCAACTCACCACATTTTACAATAACAGACAGACTAATGAAACTGTAAAGAAAATGTACATTACTGCGATTACATTACATAGGCAATGTGTGTGTGCTTACTTCACTGTGAAAACTAAACAGAATACCGAGAATCAATGACAAATGGGGAAGCAAAAAAAAAGAAAAAAAAAAAATCCCCGAACCGAAACAAAATCCATCCACACACACACACACACACACACACACACACAACTAAGCAAACAACAACTGAAAGGGTATACACAACATACAAGCCCAGGTTAGATTAACAACAACAACAAAAAAGAAAGTACACCGATGTATAAGATAACCAAATCAAAATTTACCACCAAAAAAAGAACCTAAAACATACCATACTTCTAAAACCACTACTGATGATACACGAATGCAAAACGAGTGGTACCAGTATGCACGTATTTTAATGGTTGGAAAAGAAATGGGGCTGCCATCGTTAGTTTGTGTTCCACACCTCTAATGGTTAATTTTTTTTTTAATGGAATTAAAAAAAGTGACAAATACAGCGTTGATTTGAGGTGGTAAATAGCTTTTTTATGGATTTAAAAAAAAAAACACTAGCAAATACAACGTTTAGTTTGAAGTGGTCAATAGTTTCTGGTAGTAGATTCTAATGTCTTGGGGCAGTGCATGAAAGAGCCGCAGGACACAGTGTGGACGAAATAGTCAGAAGGCAGACGATCGAGATGCCAGCTGGAAAAGTGTCTGGCATAACATGTGACAGAGGAGGAACTGAATACCAGTGAGATACGCCTATGAACTCACTTGCATGCGCGTGCACACACACGCGCGCGCGCACACACACTCATACACACACAGGCTACAACACTCATCTCTCTCTCTCTCTCTCTCTCTCTCTCTCCTCTCTCTCTCTCTTTCTCACACACACACACGAATAAAAGCACACACACGTATGCACGTATCAATTCCTATTTATAACTTTTTCCTTTTAATGAAGAAGGGACAGGAAGAAGAGCAGTGAGAGTGAAGAAGGCGGGGGGGTGGGGGTGGGGTGTGTGTGTGTGTGTGTGTGTGTGTGTGTGTGTGTGTGTGTGTGTGTGTGTGTGTGTGTGTGTGTGTGTGAGTGTGTGTGTGTGTGTGTTGGTAGCGCATGTTTTCGGTAATCTATCAAGGCAATGTTTGTTTTCCTGCAGAATTTCACCGGGGTGAACAACTATCTTGTTGCCTTGGAGTCTTTCACGTGCGACAAAAAGTTAACGTTGCACACACAGGACCTCAGACCACGTTGAGAGTGCAGTAGAAAGGGGAAGGAGGCTAGGAGCGCGAGGGAGGGGGGGGGGGGGGGGGGGGGGGGGGGGGATGGGCAGGAGGTGTCGGGGAGAGGGAGGGAAGAGGATGGGGGTTGGGGGGTGGAAAGGGGGCGGAGAAGGAATGCAACCGTTGTGAGATTTAAACCCCGGACCGAGAACTCCTAGTCGAGATTTTACCCACCGGGCGACGGACGGTCTGTCTGTCTGCGAATGTGTGGATGTTTCCTTTACCTGGAGGTTGTCCACGTGAATTTACCTACGCCAGGCAGATCATGTTTTGATCAGGGCGCTTTTGTTTGCTTCTTTCTTTGTTTATCGGTCTCTTATCCAAAATGACTTACAAATTACGGAACCGATTTCAAGGGGGAAAAAAATCAAAGAAAAATTACTGTACGGTGAAACGAAAGACCAAATGAACACCTGAATAAACATTCCGTGTTTCGACCTGTTTGGTCCTCCTCAGGCAAGACGAACAACATTCAAGACAGATGAAACAGAGGAGATATGTGGCTGATCGTGTTCATCGTCTTGACTGTTGTTCGTCTTGTCTGAAAAAGACCAAAGAGGAAGAAACGCGAAGTGTTTTTTTTCTTTCTTTCTTTCTGCGTACGCAGGCTAATACTCCTACGGACACTGCCTGGAGTTTTGTGTGTATGACCGTTTTTTGTTTATCCCGCCATTAAGGCAGCCATACTCCATCTTCGGGGGAAAAACGCGAAGTGTTTGTTTTGCCATTTGTTTGTTCTTTCGTCTGGCAATGCAGTAACTTTTTTTTTTTTTTTTTAGTTTGGTTCCAGTTGTCTCCTGCATCGCCTCACTTAGTACTGATTTCAAGGAGACTTTGTGTAAGGCTGCACTGTAGCCGAAACAGGAAGCCCGTCGAATTTTGGCGCGGGTCTACGGTTTGGATCCGTTTAAGCAAGACCTGGCAAAATGTATTCAACTGATTTTTTTTCACGACACTCGGAGCATAGATGGACAGTCGTCCACGCACGACCTCTGTAAACTTTGGTGAATATCCGCGATTCAGGTCACGATCCTAGGAGGGGTCCAGGCCAGGAATTGTGCAGCAAAAAGACGCAACCACTGGCGCACTAGCTTCTTTTCTTTTCTTTCTTCTTCTTTGTTTGTTTTTAACAAAATTCGGCAGAAAGACGGAATTGGGGTCAGGATGAACAGGTTAAATTTTTGTCGGGGATCTGTGATGGGGTTCCCATTCAAAGTCATTAAATAAGAAACAAAAAAGAAAGACACACACACACACACACACACACACACACACACACACACACAACCCGAACCAATTTCTACTAAACTTCGGGGGGAAGATGAAACTATGGCTCAAGGACGAACATTCGGTGCGGAGCTGCACTTTCTCCGAATGCATTGATTGTTATTGCTTATCTTTGAAACCCTTCACTGTAATGCATCCAAAACAAAGTTAAAAGATGAATATGAAATGGAAAAGAAAACGGTGCGTTCATAAGGTTTACATCCGAGGTGAGGCCATGCCAAGCGACGTGGCTACAAACAACAACAAACAACAACAACAGCAACAAAAAAAAACCATACGGCACGTTTCAGCTCAATTTAATCCAAACCAATTCACTTTGTTTATAGACCAGCCGACGACGAGGGTCCCTATCAAGTTGGCGGCGAGGCACGCAGTGCTCTGTAATCATGATTGTCAAGCAATCATGACGACAACAACAAAAATAAACCAGAAAAAAAAGAAAAACACAAAAAAGGAAAGAAAAAGAAGAATAAAAAGGGAAAAAAAAAAAACGATCAAGGATCGATTAACGTCGTCCTTGTTTTATCACTAAGCGATATAAAAGAAATAAATTATGAACTGTATCCAGGGGAGGAAAGCGGCAACAGTCCAAAATTACTGGTAACATTCATTCCAGCGATAGACGTTATTTTCTTTTCTTCTTCTCCTTGAGAAAGCACACACACACACACACACACACACACACACACACACACACACACACACACACACACACAGAGTCTTAATGTATAATTTTACTGCAGCTGATTTGTTCCATTTTTTCATTCGTTCTTCTTTTCCTCCTGTTTTCCCCTCCTAATTAGTCTTGTTCAGTGTCCATAGTTAGTTATTATTGCTAGTACGTCACTTTGCGCTTGTAGTAAACTGAAAATAAGTAGCACTTAGGCAAATTCGCACGCGCGGTCAGTTATATTTACGACAGCAACATTTTAGTGCAGTGCCCCGTGGTCTAGTGGTCAGAACGTTTGCCTGCAGAGCGGGATGGGCTCCGCCGCGCAGCAACACGGCTTGCCAACAATGCCACACGTGATGAAATGTAAAAGAAAAAAAAAAAGAAAAAAGAAAAGAAAGAAATGTCCTGTCCTTTCTCCGCATAGGCCTCAAATTCGAAACCATTATACGTCAAAAATGTTTGGCGAGAAGAATGGAATACACAAACCGGAAAAATGTTCAAGTTCAACCATATCTAAAGGAATTCCCTTCATCTGTTTGGTAAACTGTAAAGAGGAAACCGTGCTGCATAGACTGCAAACCGGTCAAACCTGTTCTACTCGTTCTTGCTTTTTGCAGAGCAAGGAGGCGCCGTGCTGATTACCCTGCCAAAAAAGCTGCTCGTCATTAAAGATTTTGTTACCGCACGGCGAAATGTGCGTGACCGTAGGCGCCAGCATTTTAGTGGGACTGCTCGAAGATCTGGTCCCAGATGTTACATCTGATGTGACTTTTTTCATCTTTATTCTAATTATATTAACAATACTCGAATGGAAAATGGACTGATTATTCGATAAATTTCTAAATAATCTATTAATAATGAATGACTATAAAAGTGAAAAATCTCCTCGGATGTAACATTTATGACCAAGTCTCATGCACTTCATTTTCAAATATCGATCAGTCGACCAATGAATCATTCAACATATTCTTAAAAGAAGTCAGTATTTCTCTTTTGATTTAACTACACGTTGTTAATTGTATACCGTCAAAAAAACCCCGCTGTACAACAATCTTAGTTTCAGCATTTGGTTTGGAGTTTTAGGTTGGCACTGTACTGTGCTTTAAATTCACAGTTCCAGTGTGGACCTCCACGGTCGGCTACGCTATAAACATGACTTTGCTCGTTTGTCTGGCCATCTGACCCATTTCTCTGAATACCGATGTTTCTATTTACCTTCCTACCTACCTGTTCCGCCTTTCCATTTCTCTCCCTCTCTCTCGCTCTATCCACAAATCCTATTTGTTTGTCAATCTGTCTATGTATGTATATACATGGTCTGTATGTAGGCCTGTGTATGTCTGTGTGTGTATGCCTGTATGTATGTAGATGTGTGTATGCATGCATGTAGAATGTATGTATACGTGTTAGGATAAGATAATGTTGCTTATAGCCCAGCCGACCGCAAAGGGCCATATCAGGGCTGTCACCACGTTAAAATCAACTCACACAGGTCATTCATCCACACAATTCTTTAAAAGACATCGATGTATACGTGTTGTCTGTTCTTTCAACCTCCTGATCTGTCTGCCTGCTTACCTGTCTGTCTGTGGCCTTGTCCGTCGGTCCATCTATCCGTCAGTCTTTCTTTGTTCCCGTTTACCCCCGGTTTTTTCCTCCACCTCTCTACCCTCTAGTCCCCCTCCACCCCCTTCCCTCCCACCCTCTGCCTACGGTTCCCAACTCCCATTCACACGTCTGCAGCACTCCGTTCGTGCAGTGGACAGCGCTGAGGAGTTGCCCAACGAAGAGTTAGTATTGTCTTGTCATTTCAGCTCAACCCTGTGGCGCGATTGTTCGCCATTACACCGTAGCCGTTTTGCTTCAATGGCACGACACAATGACATGTGCAAGCTATGCATTCTCCTCTCCTGAGAGGGTCGTCGCGAATAATCTTTATTACAGTATCTTGTTCCAAAATGAACTCTGAGGGGGCTTTATAAAAATGCATGAACGTAGGTTATACGGTTCCGAACTGGCCACTTATCTTTTGTATGCTGTAATTAGATGGGGAAACAAAGTGGTGAAAAGGTAAGGTCAGGTAAGGTAAGGTAATGTTGCTTATAGGCCAGCCGATCGCAAAGGGCCATATCAGGGCTGTCACTATGTTGAAGTCAACTCACAGGTTATCAAAAATCAAGAAAAAGAACCTCATTCATGCAACCCTTTAAAACACACATAAAATTACCAGAAACGTTGTTGAGTATCTTTTCTGCGTAAAATCTTCGATCAGATGAAAAATGTTGATCTGTTTCAGAAATCCAAAGAACATAACATCAGGTGGGACATCTCTGAACAAGGGTTTCGGGTTAGGATTCTGGGCCAGATGAGATGAACTCCCGGTGTAACGAAAAGTTTTAATTCCTCGAATGGTTCAACTCCCAGGGAGTTAAACTGTTCATATGTAAATTTTAACTCCCCGGGAGTTAAACTAGAATGACTTCCACCCTGTGCCAAAATAACTCCACTCAGTAAAACTTCACAAGGTTCTAAAATCTTTGTTGTACAAGTCTCAAAAAATTCTTGAAAACATTAAGGGCGAGTAGTTTTGTACATATATCAGACTTAACTCCCACCCTGTGACGGAATGACTCCCCTGGGAGGTAGTCCGTACTAGATCCAGATTAACTCTCAGGAGATAATCCATGTGTGTAAAAGTTTAACTGCCTGCCCACTAAGGGGGGAGGAGGGGGGGGGGGGGGGGGTCAATTTTTCACAGTTTAAACTCCCCTGGGAGTTAACGTGTGTTCCCAGATGTCTTTCTGTAACAGAATGGAGAACGGGATTTAATGTTCATGATCATCATCATCATAGGGAATGGAAATGTCAGTGTACATATTCATGTGCGTATCTATGCATGTCCTTTGATGTCTTACTATGCCTTTTTGTATATGATCTGAATGTAGAGTCTGTATATATGTTGCATTGAAAGTGTACTGGCGTGGAAAGTGTACGGGCCAATCGTGGAATGTATACATTCCATGGATCAGCCGTGGTATACATTCCACGATTTTGCCCGTGGAGAGTACACTTTCCACGCCAGTACACTTTCAATGCAACATATACATGAATTAATGGTTGGATGCCTTTGGTAGTAACACTGTACCTTCAGTCTTTGGCGTTCTCACTCTCTCTCTCTCTCTCTCTCTCATGGAATCTATGCGACTATCAAACAGTCACCCATAAGTGTAGGCCATTACACTCAAATGGTGTAGAAATGGAAAAATTCTTCATTTTTCATTGTGTCATGCCGCCAAATTAGGAAGTGAGGGGGGGGGGGGGGGGGGGGGGGGTAAGGAAGGTGGGGAGAGAATGACGAGTAGTCGCGACGTGACGTAAAATTGTTTGTATTGACTCGCTACATCTGGAGAGAAGGGAGGAGAAAAAAAGGGTTGGCATAGATAAGAAATTTGTGTGCGAGACACAGGGGATAGAGAAAAGGGGGGGGGGGGGGGGGGGTGGGGGTGGGGATGGTGCCCCTTTTTGTACAATTTGTGCAAGAAGGTGGCTGTTTGGGACCGATCTGATGAAGTTGTCCAGTGTCTCGTCACAGGTGTGTGTGTGTGTGTGTGCGCGTGTGTGTGTAGGGGGGGGGGGGGGGGGGGGGGGGGGGGAACTAAAAACGAAAGTCGGCCGCCGCCAATCAGAAAAGCATACACATTTTTCAATAAAATTCAGGACACGTGACCAATTCACAGAAACCAATATCGAAGGAACAATTCTACCTGACAAGTCTTGATCTGGCAAGTTAGTGCAGGAACACACACACACACACACACGAAAACACACACACACACACATCTCTCTCTCTCTCTCTATATATATATATATATATAAGATGCATGGATGGTAGCGAGGTGCGGGAAGTGGGTGGTGGGTGGGAGTCATTCTGGTGGTATGTCAGAGTAACTCCCCTGGAGTCAAACTGAAACACAGAGGGAGTTTAGTTTTTTTTTTTTATTCTAGTTTAACTCCCAGGGAGTAAAAAAATTTACAAATGAACAGTTTAACTCCCTAGGAGTTAAACCATTCGGGGAGTTAAACTTTTCGTTACACCGGCACTTCCTCGCTGGGTAGAAATGACATTTTTTGACACGTTGACCCCTGCACCCTTCTTCATGGAATATCTGAGAAAGTACTTGGCCGATCTTTCTGAAAATTTGTAGGCATGTTCATTATGGGTCACTGATGATGCCCGATGTGTTCTTTTACCGTTATAGCCGTACTAACGGCTATAACGGCCCATAACGGTTTTCCTTCTTTATAGAATATCTTAGAAAGTACTTGGCCGTTCTTTCTAAAAAGTTGTAGATATGTTCATTATAGGTCACGGATGATGCCTGATGTGTTATTTTAACCGTTATAGCCGTTACTAACGGCTGTAAGTTACTAACGGCTGTAACAACCCATACGGTTTTTCTTCTTTATGGAATATCTTAGAAAATACTTGGCCGATCTTTCGGATAATTTGAAGGTATGTTCATTACGGGTCACAGATGATGGCCGATGTTTATCAGAATAGCCGTTATTTACGGCTATAACGGGCCAACACGGTTTTTTTCCTCTTTATGGAATATCTCACGCGTATTCAAGATACATTGGGAGTAGGTTTATATGCTTTGCATCTTGTTTATTTATGTATCAAGATTTGGTTCGAATCACGTGTTTTGCCGAATCCTCTAAACTTTCTCGTTGGTTGCGGGGTTAAGAACCACAAGAACTGTTGATGGAAGGAGATTACTGTGCCTAAGATAGATAAAAACAAAAAAACAAAAACAAACAAACAAACAAACAAACAAAAAACCGGTGGTAGATCGTAAGAAATGACTTTTCTTCCTGACCGCTAGCCTTTGCAGAAGAAAGTCATCTGCATGGTTTTGGAGGAATTTAGACAGAAAGATGATGAATCAAAGGTTAGGTTCTTTCAACGTCGTCAGTTGTTCATCTTTTTTTTTTTTTTTCTCTCCTGATAACGTTAACGTGCAAGTCGAGCTGCGTAGTTCGCCGAATTGTGCAAAGTTTCTGGCGATTGGGTACATGAAACCAGCGACTTGCATCGGTTGGTTGACGTGATGACGTCTCACTGCGAACCTGGAGGTCCAATCACCACCGAACGAAACCACGGAATAGAAAGCTTCCGGGTTTCGAATTACCCGACACTGGCTTGTTTGGCGACATGGTTCGTTTTCTTTTAACTATTTTTTTTTCTCCAAAGTACATGAAAATGGTTGTCAGTACCAGGATGGTGTGGTGACTCGATTTACTTCTCAAGAGCCAACACGAGCAATTATTCTGTATTTAACTGGGTTGAGATGAAGCGTCAAGTGTACAGAGAGATCACCTAACTTCGCTGGGGGGGGGGGGGGGGGGGGGGGGGGGATGGACCGACTGTGACTGGCAGTTGGGCTAGAGCGTGTGTGTGTGTGTGTGTGTGTGTGTGTGTGTGTGCGTGTGTATGTGTGTACGCGCGCGCGCGCGCGTATGTGTGTGTGTGTGCGTGCGCGCGTGTGTGTGTGTGTGCCCGCGCGCAGATCGGATGAGGCTGCAGGACGAAGTCTTCTCATTTTTGGTGCTTTTTTTTTTTTTAACGCGTGTCTGGATGAAACTGCGGATCCAAGATCCGTCAGATCTTGGTGGAGGTCTGCTATTCCCCGAGTGCCCGTCTGATGATCTCCAGTCACTGTGTCCGCTCCGAGATTTCTTTTGATACCTACATATACAGGGCAGCAGTACATCCCCATTAACTTTTTTCCCCCTCATTCGTAGTGCTGACAAAAAGGAATTAATGATGCTCGATAAGCTGCAACTTAACAATGACAAAATGGAGACATTGCTAGTCTGTCTCTCCACTCCTCCCTGAAGGAATGTTTTCTACACACTTTCTTTTTCTTGGTTCTATTCTGATAACGCCATATTTTTTTTTTTCCTTTTTTTTTTTTAATTTTTTTTTTCTGTTTCTGTTCCCAGATTTTGTGTGATTCTTACAACAGCCTCCTTCCTTGCAACAGCACACATCAAACATCCGTAACGCGGTCTCTTTTATTCCGTCTCAACTCCTATGCAGATGCAAGCGAAACACGTGCAGTTTCCTTTCCACCGGCCCTTCCAAACAGACGACATGCTAATCTGTTGAGCTGCTGAATCTGTCAACGCTCGTCTTCTACAAGTCTTCTACCGCACCCTCAATCATTAGTTGTCTGTGTCCCATGGAACAGACTATGCGTGATCTTTTTTTTTTTATTTTTTTGTGACAATTTCTGCTGCCAGCAACATTGAATTACTCCTTCAAGCCTACACTCCGCACGCCAGTTGCGTTCTTGTCGTCATACTCTTCTCCTGCACAGGATACCACCACAGACCAGAACAAAGACCGACGTAGCTCTTTTTTTTTTTTTTTCCTGTAAAGTCTCAGTGACATGGCGAGACTCCCTGACCACCTCTGTATCCTTCGCCTCTTGGCCCGAAAGGTAAATTTCCTCTCTCAGCTATAGGTGTAAGGATTGTGGCATCTAAACGCTGTGTCCTGCACATGGGTAACAAGGTTTGATTATAGGCAATGTAATATTGCTTGTAGCCCAGCCGACCGCAAAGCGCCATATCAGGCCCGTCACCGTAAGCGTGCATGTATGCAGGCCTATATATGTACAAATGTAGGAAAAGTATGTATACGGGTGCATTTTCCGTTATTCTTCAATCATATTTGAGAGAGGTGGGTGGGGTGGGGAGAAAGTGTTAGACACTATAGTTGGGTGGATCTTGGCGTGTTCGTCGAATCGTAATGTAATGCGTTATATAGAACATTATGTGTATTGTATTCATGTACGATGCTTTTTCGTCGGGCAACTCGAGCAGTTTGTTTTTGCACAGCATGCTATGTAGGCATTGGTCACCATATTCATTCACTGATGCTACACTCTGCTTCATGCCAATCTGAACTTCCCAATCCATGTTCCACTCTCTGAAGAACGTTTATCGAGTCATATCCCGCTGCTACTTGATTTTCTTGCCTGTTTATGGGTGAAAACCATGGGGACGTAACTGCCACAACTTAATCCGTTCCGTTCCACTTGAGCGGTGCACCGTAAGAAAACGCGCACTCTTCTTCCTGGATCGCTCGGCCACTTCGCTCCGCACTGTAATCTTATGCTCATCCGGATTTACCTTTGGTGGCTGAACGCCAATGTATATCACGGTGTCTAGGTGCTCACGTTGCTTTTAGGCCAGCCGACCGCAAAGCACCGTATCAGGGCTGTCACTGCGTTAAGTCAACTCGCAAGTCAAATGGGCACACACACACACACACACACACACACACACACACACACTGCTCTGAAATTCCCGAGTCAGTTCGAGCTCTGTGTGTGTGTGTGTGTGTGTGTGTGTGTGTGTGTGTGTGTGCAAGTAAGAGCGTGTGTGTGCGTGTGTGTGTGTGTGTGTGTGTGTGTGTGCGCGCGCGCGCGCGTGCGCACGAGCGTGTGTATGTGTGTGTGGGGGGGGGAGGTAAGATAAGATAATGTTGCTTATAGCCCAGCCGACCGCAAAGGGCGGGGGGGGGGGGGGGGGGGGGGGGGGGGGGAAGGTGTAAGGACGTTCCAGTAACAAGCATATGAAGTAGGTTTCATACTCGTCGTGACTGGCGCACCTTCAACGAGCGATCAGGAAGTTACACGATTCTTTTGGTCCGTTGTGCTCCCGATTCTGGACAGAATTGACCACCACCACCTTTCTGCTTCCGACTCCAATATCTTTTCATAGCGTTATCATGTGAAAGAAAAGGGGAGAGAGAGAGAGAGAGAGAGAGGAGAGAGAGAGAGAGAGAGAGAGAGACAGAGACAGAGAGAGAGAGAGAAAGAGAGAGAGAGAGGGAGGAAGGGAGAGAGAGAGAGAGGGAGAGAGACAAAAAGGGGGGGGGAGGGAGGGGGGGGGTTAGAGAGACACAGAGAGAGAGAGAGAGACAGACAGAGATAGAGAGAGAGAGACGAAGGACGTGTCTTGCCTCCACTGATGGAGACGGTTACATGCTGATAACTCCGAACGGACGCTGTTTACGACACCAATCCACCGTAGATGAATTTTGACACAACGCATATGGAACAATCATAAAGCCCTCGGGAAAAAAAAACAAACTTTTAAGCTTACCCATATTCCCTGCTCCTCACACACACACACACACACACACACACACACAGAGAGAGAGGGAGAGAGAACTAACTACCTAAGTAAGGAAATGGAGAAATGAACGAAAACAAATGGATATATACATTTAAGACTGGCACAGCCTGTTGATCTAAAGCATTGTCTTAATAAACATGCAGTAGAACAGAAAAAAATCTACAATTAGAACACACACACACGCGCGCGCGCGCGCACGCTCACACACACACACCCTATGGGGAAGCCGTCGAAGTGAAATTTTAATTATGAATACAGTGACCAATATTATTACTTTTAATACAGTGGTTTCATTACACACACACACACACACACACACACACACACACACACACTCACACACACACATACTTACATATGTGTATATTGAGAGAGAGAGAGAGAGAGAGAGAGAGAGAGAGCACAACCAGGTGTCTTGTGAATGCAGCGCGCACACGTGCGCGCGTGTGTGTGTGTGTGTGTGTGTGTGCGTGTGTGTGTGTGCGCGCGCGCGTGCGCCCGCATGTGTGTGTTCGTTAGTTCATGCACGCGCGAGCGTCCACGTTCGGCGCGTGCGTGTAACCGAAAAAAAAAAGAGAACGTAAAGGAAAAACGGACACATTACCAAGCAAGAAAACCGTGGTAGGCGAGAGAAAAACAAAACAATACAAACAAAAAAAAAAAACTTTTCTGACTGTTAAATGGAAACAACAAGACTAATCAAACGCCACCACCACCACCACCACCACCAACTCACCCAGGGATTGGGTAGATACATCCACGACAGTTTTCCCCCGGCTTCAGTCCGAAGTTTGCGAGCCATGGAAAGTAACGGCTATTGGCCACCAGTACCGCAGTTAGAGTGCAAGGCAGTTCTGGTAGGTTGCTCTTAAAATCGTTTCATGGAAAGGGAGTGTACAGCGGGCTTGGCGTAGTTGTTGGGGGAATCCCCGTTCCTCTTTTTTTTTTTTTTTTTTTTTTTTTAAAGAAATACCCGACAACTTTGTATTTATAGTGTACGCTATCTGTGTGTGTGTGTGTGTGTGTGTGTGTGTGTGTGTGTGTGTGTGTGTGTGTGTGTGTGTGTGTGTGTGTGTGTGTGTGTGTGTGTGTGTGTGAGAGAGAGAGAGAGAGAGAGAGAGAGAGAGAGAGATGGTAATGGTAATGTTGCTTAAAGCCCGGCCGACCGCAAAGGGCCATGTCAGGGCTGTCGCAGCATTGAAGTCAACTCACCAGTCATTCATTCACACAACTCTTTCTAAAATGCATCTTCTAAAAACGCACCCAAATTTTGTTAAAAAAAAATCTTTCCACTATAAAATTTCAGATCCGATGAAAAATGTTGATCTCTTTCAAGAATAAATCGGAAAACGGACGTGGGGATGGATTGGCCACATCCTCAGAAAGTTTCCAGCCAACATCGCAAGACAAGCCCTTGAATGGAACCCTCAGGGCAAGAGAAAAGTGGGAAGACCAAGGCAGACATGGCGAAGGAGTACCGACGCAGAAGTGAAGGCCGCCGGAATGACGTGGGCCGAGCTGAAGAGCA